>PQXP01000021.1:17861-141869 GCA_002973495.1 Apiotrichum akiyoshidainum
ASAGCAACGGAGTGGAGCAGCAGTCGTGCAAGGAGTTCCGACTGCAGTGTTAGTCCATCTCACTCATTCCACCGCCGGAACATACCAAGACGGTCCAGAGCGATGCTGTTGGCCGCCCAACGGGGACGAAGCGCAGCACCAAAGTAGTGCAGCTCTTTGACCGTTCCAAACACGTAAAGGCTAGCCACGCCAATGTCCTGAGAAATCGCAAGCGCCTCTTCAGTGCTGTTGTAGGGAACAATGTAAACAATGGGAGCATCGACTGAAGTACGAAGTGCCGCAGAGTTGGGGGGGACGCGATCCATAACGGTGGGACCATGGGTGTTCGTGGCGACATCGAAGTCTCCCCCAACGACGAGGCGACCCGAAGGCAGAGGGCGCTGCTGAACGGAGATTAGAGGCGCAACATCGCGCCAGCCATTGCCCTGGCGGGGAATCTCCCGGGCAGTAAGACCACATGCACGAGAAAGTCGGTCGTGAATCTCACTGTTGGCAAGAACAATGTGGACAGAGCTGAGACCCTGACCTCCAACTGAGGTAGTCGCCGAGCGAACGATTTGGTTGGCAGCAATGTTGACATCAGCGTTCTTGGTGACAATAGCAACATTGCCTCCAGAAGGGGGGAGATGGAGCGTCGAAGTCACACGGGCCAGCTCGTCGCGCAGCTTCGCTTCCTTGGTGGTCGCGAAAACATTGTCCCAACGACGAGAAAGGACTTTGCGCATAGTGGCGTCGGTGCCGAGAAGGAAGGCAAAGGCATCCGCATCGAGGGGAAGACACGAAAGGAACTCATAGAGAGCGACCGCGCGAGACGGGAGCTGTAATCAGCAGAAGCCAAATGTTGAAACCTACCACACAGACAGCAGCATTTCCAGCAGCAATGGCTGAAGCAAGAGGAGAAATAACGGTGTCAAGGGGAGCTGTACAGTTAACAGCGCCCACTTAGATTGACGTACCAGTCCAGTGGCCCACAACTAGGACAAGGCCAGCCGGTGTAGTGATCTTGCTGTTGCTCTCTTGGCTTTTGAGAGTGTCGAAGTCGGTTGCGGTGACGAGCGCCCTGACATGGGCGAGGACGAGGCGTACCTCAAGAATTGCCTCAAGCTCGGACTTAGAAGTGTCCGACGTGATGGCCGTGACAAGGGTGTCCCGGTTCTTGGACAGCGCGTCTGAAATTAGAGCATGATCCTCGTGCTGACTCACTGAACAGTGCCCCAAGCTGGAACTGGCGGAAGCGATAGTAAATGCCGCGCTGGTCGGTGGCACAGCCAGCGGCGGCAGTGATCTTGGAATCGGCTGACATGGTGGAAGAAACTTATCGTGTCGATGGGGAGGCAAAACAATGGGTCGGTAGCCGAGGATTAAGTGCAACACAAGGTCGACCAAACCTCGCTGATAATGCGGAATCTCGGTATCGTTTCCGAGTTCCGACTAAGTCTCTTCCGTGCCCACCCAGTCGATGAGATCATAAAGGTTGACTGGTCCGCTGACAACAATGGAGTCACCCACCACAGCAACTACACCATGACTATTATGGCCCAACAACCCACCGCAACCAACACCCTCAGGACTGTTGTCGACGAGGGCTCGTACGTTGCTGAAATCAACGTTGACATCCCCCTGTCCAACCCCGACGGCATCGCCCGCTGCAATGTCTTCCGGCCGAAGGCGACCGACGAAGGCGCAAAGTTCCCTGTTCTCATGACCATGGGCCCTTGTGAGTGCAGATTGAAAGAGATGACCTGACAACAGACGGCAAGGACATCCCTTACTCTGATTTCCAGTCAGCTAGCTGGAAGGATGTTCCCGCTGAGCAGCGCTCCAAGTATAGCGCTTGGGAAACTCCCGACCCCGGTGAGTTGTAAGTGTGCTTCAGGCCTAACCCGCAGCTTACTGGACCACTCACGGATATGTCATCGTCCGTGTTGATGAGCGTGGTCTCGGACAGTCTCCTGTGAGTTTTGTGTGAGCTGCAGCTTATCTCAGGGTTTCATGGACACCATGTCGTCCAGCACTGCATCGGACTTCGCCCAGTGTATCGAATGGGCCGCGGAGCAGCCGTGGTCGAACTCCAAGGTGGGCCTGCTTGGCATTTCGTACTATGCTGGGTCCCAGTGGCGTGTCGCTGCGCGCCGTCCCAAGGGCCTCACGTGCATCGTGCCCTGGGAGGGCATGACCGACTACCTGAGGTGAGTCCTCTCGCTCCAGGGGGGGAGAGGATCACGGAGACGGTGGCAGGTGTGCAGATATGAGCTTGGCGGTTGGTTCACTAGAGCCAGAGGCCAACATCCAAATTGCTGCTCTGGCGTGCCTGGTGTTCGTGGGAGCGCAGCACTGACTTCGGCAGGGACCGTTGTCGTCAGGGAGGTATCTACTCGAACGGCTTCATCAAGTGGTGGTTTGAGCGCCAGGTTTTGAGCAACCAGTATGGCCTCGCGGGCCGTGCTGCTCGCAACTGGGGACCTGACACTATCGAGGGTGACATTCCCGCCGAGGTCCTTAAGACTCTGCGCGCCAACCAGGTGACGGACAACGCCGAGCACTGCTACTCGGACGAGCCCTGTGGGTTTGGTCGGTTGTCCCGGAGCTGACCCCAGACTATGCGTCCCGCGAGTACAACCTGAGCGACATTGAGGTACCTCTCCTCTCGGTCGCCAACCTGGGTGGTATCACTCTCCACCTTCGTGGTAACGTTGTTGGCTACCTTGAGGCGTCGAGCAAGAACAAGTGGCTGTATTTCATCTCTGGCCGCCACGACATTCCCTTCTATCTGGTTCGTGAGGCAGAAACCGCTTAAACTTACGGACAGCCAGAGTATGTTGCCCTTCAGAAGTCTTTCCTCGACGCCTGGCTCAAGGGCAAGGATGACAAGGGTGAGTGCGCAGCCGCGGCTCAGCTAACAGAAAGGCTGGCTCGAGGGACCGAATGTCAAGGTTCCTGTTGTGAGCCTCCTCGTTCGCAAGGGAAATCCTGGATGGAACAACACAGAGGCCGAGAGGACTTTCAAGACTCGTACCGAAACTAGCTGGCCCATTGCTCGCACGCTGTACACCAAGATGCACCTCCACTCCGATGGAACTCTGGGAACAACGCCCCAGGACACCTCCGCTGCTCTGGAGACGGAAGGTCTCACCGGAGACTGCTGGCAGTTCACCACTGCCCCGTTCGAGAGCGACACTGAGATTACTGGACATATCCTCGCTAATCTCTGTATGGGAGTTGCTGGATCACCTGCTCCCAAGGATCTTGACATAATGGCCACGCTTCGTCACATCGACCCTTCCGGCAAGGAGGTGTTCTACACAGGTAGGTGCTATCCTAGTCTGAGGTGTCTCTGACAGCAGGTTCTGCTGGTGACAACGTCCCAGTCTGCAAGGGCCAACTGCGTGCGTCGCTCCGGCGCATCGACTTCGATTCTCCCCGCCATCGAGAGTACCTCCCCTATCGCGCCTTCCGGTCCACCGATCGCCAGTGGCTCGAAGAGGGTAAGCTCTACGACCTGTTGGTCGAGCTTTGGCCTACCACCATTGTGGTTGAGAAGGGTGGCCGCCTGATTTTCGAAGTTTCGCCGAAGGACGAGCAAGGATCTGGAAAGTTCATTCATGTGAGTATCCTCGTGCTACGTGCATGACACGTTGTAACATCTGCTGATTTCAGAACCACCCGCTTGACCGCAACGTGGAGACTCATGGCGGAAAGAATGTCCTTCACTTCGGATCTGCTCATGCAAACTGGATCCAGCTCCCAGTTATCCCTGCCGCCGATGAAGCTTCCAAGGTCGCCAACTCACCCCCCTTCAAGATCACTGTTGTTGGTGCCGGTATTGCGGGTCTTCTGGCGGCCCAGGCGCTTCGCGGCCCTGGCCGTGAGATCACCATTGTTGAGCAGACTCGGATGAAGTCCGAGGTGGGTGCTGCCATCCATGTCGCCCCGAACGCCACCAAGATTCTCCGCCGCTATGGCGTGGACATGACCAAGCACGGAGGCGTAATCTGCAACGGTCTTCAGGAGTATGGTGCGGACGGCAACCTGCACATCAAGGTCGTCGTCGAGCCCGTCGAGATTGCTGGCGCGGAGTGGACCCTCAACCATAGGGTTGACCTCCACAATGCCCTTAAAGCCTCGACTTTCTCAAACGACGCTCCAGGATCGGTCCCGACTCTTATCAGCGGCTCTCGCGTAGTCTCCGCCGACTGTGATACTGGTAGCGTCACATTCGAGAACGGCGAGACTATTACTGCCGACCTCGTTGTGGGCGCCGATGGAATCCACTCGGCGGTGCGCCCTGCTATTCTGGGAGAGACTCTCATTGCCAACCCTTCTGGCCTGAGCGCATACCGCTGCCTGATTCCTCGCGAGCGCATGGAGGATATCCCCGAGGCGTTGGAGGTGATTGACGGCAACTTCCTCAAGATCATCATCACTGGCGGAAAGGAACGCATGATCATGTACCCTTGCCGCAACGGCTCTGTTCTGAACATTGTTGGCATTTGCTCCGACGACGTTCTTAAGGAGGAGAGTGGACAGAGTTGGAGCCGCCCCGGACAGGTAGCCGACATGGTTTCGACCTTCAAGGACTTCCCCGACTGGCTTCGCACTCTCCTCGGTCGTGCAGAGCAGCCTGGTCTCTGGCAGCTCCGTGACCAGGACCCACTCCCGACCTGGATTAAGGGACGTGCGATCATCATCGGCGATGCTGCCCACGCCATGCTGCCTCACCAGGGTCAAGGTGGTGCCCAGGCCATCGAGGACGGAGAGGCTCTCGGCGCCTTCTTCTCCGACATCACTGGTCCTCTCTCGGCCGACGCCGTGCACGCTATCCTCAAGGACGTGTACGACGTCCGTGCTGATCGCGCCTCTACCGTTCAGGCCTTCTCCCACATGCAGGCTATGCCCCCCAAGAACGACAACGGCGGACACAGCGCCAACTCGAAAATGTTCATGCCCTGGAACTGGAAGTACGAGGGCGCAAAGGACTGGCAGGAGCGCCAGCGTAGTGGCACCGCAAAGTTTGTTCTGTAGTAGAGTAGACGACCATGCTCCTCAATTTTCTCAAGATAAAATGCAACGGGTTTCTTACTATTTCAGTCATTGTGACGCCATGATAGCAGTGCAGGTGGCGTCACACTCACACTCGGCCAAGAATGTTTGACGGTTGCTCATCCACGTTCTACTACAACTCCTCTCTTCCAGTTGCCCACACAAACCGTCTGAATAAGCTCTCGTGGACGGCAACGTCGTCAAGCCCACCTGCTGCTTCATCTGGAAGAGCTGCTCCGAGGTCGGTCAGGTTTCTCTCACCCAACATCATCAGTCGTTGCGGTAAACAGTCAGAATAAAGGATGTCTCGGAAACACCTCCTTTATTGCAACAACTGCATATCCTGTTGTTCTAGATTCGCGATCAGCTGATGAGTGAAACAGCTGGAACGACTTGCGATTCTGGACTGCAGTCCCTGCTTCTTGGACAAAGGATCTGCTTGTTGTTTGTATGCAGGGTTTCGGCCTTCTCCGCGTGGGAGCTCGGCTTCACTCCTCGGAATCGGTTCAGCCTTCCGAGCTTCCGACCCGTTCTCTCAATCTGTTCAGCTACAAACAAGGTATCGTTTCTTATCATCGAGATGGTTGTGGTTGACGTTCCCCTCCAACACTCAAGTCTTACAAGCATGTCTGTCACATCCACTCAGACCAACATTTCCAACGAGGCCTTTCTTCGTCTCCGCAGTGAGCTCATCGCTGAACACGAGCCCCTCAAACAGGCTCCCGCTCCCGAGGAGCACGTCAACCCAGGCAAGTGGTGCATGAGAAGCGCATCTGACCGCAGAATGGTGGTCTACTCAGCCTGGAACTCCACCCTACCGCCCTCTGAATCGCAATGTTGACACGACTGAGCGGTGAGTGTATCTGCTACGCTGGTGTGTGCTGACAGTAGCCCCAACGGCTCCAACCCTGTCGAGAATGTGATTGTCAACATTATGCTGAACGGTGTCCTTGGACAGGGCATTATCCGTACTGCATGGCGTGCAGTTGGTAGCCCCTTCTCCGACTTCTTTACGTATCAGATCGGTGGTCTCTACTAGAATGCCAGAATGAATATCAGTGTCGCTACCCCTGCTCAGTTCTGCAGTGTCGTCAACTGGTTGCTCGCGGAGTCTGTGTATTGCAAACTCTTGAAGATGAGGAGAAGGAATGTCTCCTGTCGAGACTGTTGAGGTTGTCCGCCAAGCCCGATTCCTGAGGCCCCAGAAAACAGCCCCAGGTTGTGTGGGTCAGCCTCATGTTTTCATTTCTCCGCAGGGCTCCTCCGCAGGGCTCCTCATAAGCGACGCGACTAAATCCAGCGCTGGAATTGTCCTGTGCCCACTCGCTGCCTGCAGCTTACTCTCAGCAAAATGTTAGTGAAAGGACGTGTGACCATCTGTTCGTGGCGCTTTCCAAGAACCCTGCCGCTCCTCTCGGGATGCCTCGGTTTGTTCCGAGGCTCGCCAAGCCAAGACTTCTTGGGCCCCGTTGAGCTCGGCCCCACGGGGATGTTAAAAGGTGACATTCATGATGGGCTCTACCATCAAGCACCATGCCCATTACGACCCAGGACAACATCGTAGACAGCGAGAAGGGTCAGGGAGCCGAGTTCATTGAGGAACAGGTGTCGTCCGGCGATGCGGCCGTGATTGACGGCGACATCCATCTCCTCACCCACGATGGCACCGTGCGCTTAATTCCCATCCCCAGGTAGGCACTGGTCGATAGGAAGTTGCTGACAGTAGCTCGTCGCCTCGTGATCCTTTGAACTGGCCCGCCCACCGCAAAATGCTGCTTCTCATTGCGGTATCGTGGTATTGTGAGCTACCGCGTCAAACTTGGCTGACATCCTAGCGGTGATGAGCCTGTCACTCGTAAACGGCATCGGCCCCATCATTCCCACTTTCATGCACCTCTACGTCCCAAAGGGTACCCCTCCTACAGATGTACTCAAGCTTGTCACGTGGCCTGGCCTGTTCGTTGGTCTCGGCAACTTTGTGTTCCTCCCGTAAGAACGCTGTAGGTGACACCACTGAAACCAGTCTTGCTCTGGCGGTTGGTCGCCGCTTCACATTCCTTCTCACTTCTGTTGTTCTCTTGGCTTCAACCCTGGGAGCAACTTTCTCTACGAGCTTCAAAGGACACCTCTGCTCGCGAATTTTCCAGGGCCTTTCCGCTGGAATCACCGAATCGCTGCTGCCTCTCATCATCACGGACGTCACCTTCGCACATGAACGTGGCAAGTACTTTGGAATCTACTGGTCGTGCGCGAATACCCTCTCCAGTGTCCTCTCGGTGGCGAGTGGATACGAAGTCACGCTCGGATGGAGGTGGTATTATGGTGTGTTTGCCATCACTGTCGGCGTTGCCATGATTCTGGTTTTCCTTTTCGTTCCAGAGACGCGCTTCACCCGCCCAGCCGCCAACATTAACGTAGGTTACGACAGACGTTCACGCATCGCTGACTGCAGGGTCACATGTTCTGGACGGACGAGTATGGAATCCAGCATATTCTTGCCGACGACACGACTGCGACCGCGCATCAGGACCTCTCGCTTGACATGACTCCCCTTACTTTCACCCAGAGTCTCCGCGTGTGGAATGGTGTCTCGCCCAACGGATGGTGGACTGCCCTGCGCAGTTATGGATACATGGCTGCGTGCCTCACTTCCCCCGGCATGCTCTGGGCGGTTTGTTGGTCGGGCATGGCCCTGGCCATTCTCATCGGCATGTCTCTGACATACGGCGATCTTCTTGTCGCTCCTCCTATCTCTTGGCCCCCTGCAAACGCTGGTGTACGTCGAATCTAGTGACGTGTTGCTGACAGTAGCTCATTCAGCTTGGCCAGATCCCGGCTGGCGCTGCGGCTCTGGCGTTCACGGGCTGGGGAGCAGACAAGCTCGCCCTAGCGGCCGCGCGCAAGAACGGCGGCAAGCATACCCCCGAGGCTCGTCTCCCCATTATCATTATTCCAAGCATCATCGGCGTCGCGTCCACCGTCGTCTACGGCTACTCTGCCACCTTCCCTGAAAGGTATGGCTGGGCCGGCATCGTCGTCATGAACAGCGTCTTCGGCTTCGCCTTTGTCAGTGCCCTCATCTTCGTCACCACGTTTGGAGTCGAGGTCTGCCCTCAGGCACCTGGCCCTGCGATTGTCATTGCTGTTGGCTTCAAGAATGTTGTTGCCTTTGCCGTGTCTTTCGGCGTCACCGACCTCATCCACTCGGCAAAGGGAACCATCTCGTACGGAATCCTCGCGGGCATCTTTGGCGGCGTCTCGCTCTTGGCGATCCCCGTATACTTTTTCAATGCCAAGTGGCGCGCCTTGGCTACCGGCAAAGTCCACGACTAGCTGGGTGGTCTGCCTTGTTGCGAATAATCCGAACTTCATAATTGTCAGAAATGCACATTTTCTTTGCCTTCATCGAAAGGCGGTTGAATGAATACTCCACAAGAGGCACTCTGGGTTCCTTAGACATGGAAAGTGTGCGCTCACCGTTCAGAGGATGAGAACTCCGCCCAAAGCATATCGAGATGTGCTCATAGGCTGGCTAGCGCAATATCTTGCAGTTCCCTCCAAGTGGATAGCTGTACGTGTTGCTGAAGTGAAGGGTGAATGTTCGTACCCCAAGAAGGGATGCTACCCCTTGGTTGCGAGGGGTCCACCTCAATCTCAGTTGCTGGTACTGACCCAGACGACGGGTGTGAACGGGTGGTGCTGTAGGGGGCGCAGGCTGTCCCTCCACCACTGCTCTGGAGTCCTGGGATCGTACCCGTCACTCTCGTCAGTCGTATGGATTTTCGCGATGTTGGGGGGTGGACAGACACCTTGGTTGGCGGAGCGCGATCCAGGGATGATGGTCTCCGTCTGCCTCCTTCGGCTCGTCCTCTGACTGACCGTCTCCCTGTTTTAGCCAAGTTGCCGACAGTAACCCACCAGAATATCCATCGGGTGTGTCCTCAAACACGGTCCTCTGAACTGCGCACGCCTGGGCGAAGCCGCGACGGCGATGTCGCCACATACCCTAGCGATATCAAATAGGACAACCCTGCACCGTGGAGCTCATCCCAAAGAACAAAGATACACTACTGCCATAGACCTGGTTCTGGGCCCAGCTGTTCTTTGAAATCCGACAACAGGGCGCTTCAGGTGCGGCTGGAACGTACCGCGGATAGAAGGTGGCGTTCTCAGGACTGGGGGGTACCGCTTGCCAATCGTCGCTCGTGGCGCGTCCATCCTTCAGGAGATCGTCAAGGTACAATTTACAACTGGGAGCCGAGCGTGTCCAGAACTGGCGCAGAGGGCGCAGACCTGACGCAGAACCGAGTAGAGGCCGACGGATCCCTGGCGGATCGGATTGAGATCTGGAGATTTGCGGACGTGACGAGTAGTAGAGTTTCAGCTCGCCATGTCGACAGTCTTCTTCACGTCTCATTATCGGCGTGCTTTTCACAACTCGCGACGACATGACCGGTATCACGGTGGGCCTGATTGTGGCCCTCGGCCTGGCACAGGTTGTCGATGCCGCCAACCCACTTATCGCCTGTGCTCAGATGAGTGGATTCCCCCTCTTCACCCCTCCTCTTCGCCATATTTCGACGTCTTTGGACGCAACGATCGTGGGTCATGTCCGTGACGGACTCGGCTAATACAACAGACCAGGTGCTCCGGCGCCGGATACAGATACGCGTACTATGGAGGAAGGCAGGCCTGGTCCTGGTGCGACAACAACCCAGCCGGCCACAGGGATAACAAGGACCTCTCTACACTGGTAAACGGACTGAGCAGTACTTCCTGCACCACTGGGGTGAGTCCAAAGGGAATGAGGCATCAGTGCTTACGGCCAGATGTATCTTATCGACGCTCCATACAACTTTGAGCAGTGTTATGGTCAAACATGGTTCTATCCCGGAGCCTACACCGGTTCGAGGTTCTCCCCGGCGGCCAACGCGTACTACACAGCCGAGTTGACGTCCGCCTTCACACCAGCGGCGTGTCTGGACGGATGTGCAGCACAGTACAGCAAGTACGGTGTGTGGAGTTACTCCGACAAGGCGCACCCGTGCGTGTGCGCCGTCAATTACCAGGGAACTCCGGCAACGTGTTCCAACACCACGTACACTGTTGAGAGCTTTACGGGCACTATTCCCTCTGGTTTGCCCGGGTACCAGCGGCGTTCAGTCATCGAGCGCGCCCGCCAGGCGGAGCAGGAGCGGCCGTGTCCCCGCAATATGATTGCTTGTTCAACCGCGAGCGGTGGATTCGAATGCATCGACCCGATGTCGGATCTCGGTGAGGCCACTGGTGCTGAGTGTCAAGCTGACCTTAGAATCGTGTGGAGGATGTGTGTACGGCGGATATGGAAACACGACTGTTGCCTCCGGTGTTGAGTGAGTAGGGTTAGTTCCACAATCTGACAAAGCAGCTGCATTGCGCTCCCCGGCGCAGACCCCCTGCGCGTCACATGCGACCGCGGTTCATGTATGTTATCGGGCTGTCGCCGCGGTTTCGTACTCCAGAACGGGCAGTGCGTTCCAGTCAAAGCCCGCCGGACAGCTGTGTGAGGTTGGAGGCAATGTAAGAAGGCGTTCATGAGCATGCAGTTTTGGAACTTGGGCGAGGAGCATCGCACATCAAGATACGTCTATGGAGGACACGCCGTCGCCGTGTACAGACAGCTCTTACTCTTCCGACCGTTCTCCGTCGACCTCAATTGACAACTTCTCAGTGTAAAAGGCGACGCGATCTTTTATGATGCGGACAGCGGGATCGGCTGGTAGCGGGCGGGTGTACGACCACGCGATTCCGCCAGCGTCCGGCGCCGACTTGGCGCGCCAGTGTCGGTCAGCCGTGCCCTTGTACGGGCAGTAGGACGTCTGTTCGATCGACTCGAGAGCGCTCCACTTGACATCGCTTTGCGGGAGATAGTAGCGGGTCGGATACCGGTACTCGTCGAGTTCAACGGGCACTGAGGAGTCCGCGAGCAGGTTTCCAGCGGCGTCGAATATCCGGACCCGACGGTCGGTCTGCCTGACTTCGATGTCGCCGCGTTTGACGAGCCTTGTACCGGACATGATTGTGGATGGGGGAGTGGGAGAATGCAATGTTGGCATGAGGTCATGAGAACATAACGATAATTACGAGATCTTGTAGTGGAGTGGAGTCGACGTCGCCTTTTCGGTGTTATTGCACAACTCCGCCTCCATGCCCCAGGCACGGGCACTGCAGCTTGTCCTCACATGTATTCATGAAACGGGCGGGGCTGATTCGAAACGGAAACAACGGCGGCGCATCTTTGGTGGTCAGTGTCTTGATCGTCTTTGATGGCATGAGGCACGCGGTGCAGATGCAGTGTGCTCACTCACTACTTGCCAATGAACTCTGGAAGAATCATGAGCACTACGTCGATCCTCTCCTCGGTGCTCCACGGAGCGGGCATCTCTGCAATGTCCTGCCAGCCCCTCCGGCGATAGAAGTCGCAGACGTGGGTCTTCTCCTTGATGCAATCCAGGACCGGGAGGGCATTCTCTTCACGCACAGCGTCAACTGCGGCCTGCAGTAGAATAGATCCCACGCCCGCGCCCGCGATCGAAGCATCGGTGAAGAGCGTGCCGATGCACCGGAGGCGCGTCTGAGGTGCGCCGTAGGCTTTGGCCCAGGCGTCTCCCATGCCAAGCGTCGATCCAGAGCGTCCCTTCTCGCCATCCACAACCGCCGAGATGGTGATGTGTCCCACTAGCTTTTGTTCGATCTCGGCGACGTACGCGTAAAGCTCGTTGTCGCGTTGGAGAAAGTCGGGAATCGGGCACGGAAGAGGCCAGATCTCAGGATAACCTGTCACCAAGCGCTGTTTTTCGAGAAGCTTGCCCAGGGCTTCAATGTCAGCGGGTGTTCGCCGCCGGACTGTGATGGTGGGCTGTGTGATCGTCATGGTGCTGGTTTGAGATTGTGTCGTTGCGAGGAGGTAGATGACATGTAGAATGACAACAACGCCATGGCTGCTGATTGACTAGTCGAGTCGATACCAAGCCTCGGGGGGGGAAGTTCGGAGTTAGCCTGGTTCTGCTCGGTATCTGGCGGGAACAATTGGACAACCGTCCAGCCAGCAGCTGATAAACGAAAGACTCAGCTGGGCCTCTGATGTGAACGAGATGCCATCCCAGATTACTCTGGATCCACAGATCCACAGTTTCAACAGATCCACAGGGATAACTGGCTACACAACGCACGCTCGCTATTCCCACAGTGATGCACAGAGGAGTGAGAAACCCCAAGAATGATTTTTGGATCTGGCTTGCTTTCAGTACGAGTAGTGTTAGCTGCGGCGGGTTCACTGGCCGGCTGGGTAAATAGACGACGAGAGTGCATTGCTATTGGTTGCTCCGGGACAATAGCCGACATAGACGGATGATTGTTGGGGACCCCGCGTCGTCTGTGACATTGCAACCACCACTCAAGCTCTCAGATCACGTCTGCGGAGCATGCATGGCCTTGCACTGCAGGCGAGGCTGGAGAATCGCAGAGCTTGCCGATGCCCACCCAATCTTTCTCAAGATTGCTGCACACCACCTCCACTGGCTCCGCAGCCAAATCTATAAGATGGACTCACCGTCAACATGATGGCTGATACGCCGTTTATTTACATCTTGTCCAGATAGCCTCATCATCGCGATGGCGCCGTCCAGTTCAACGCAGTCTTCCAGGATACTCGCCAACAACACCTCGTCGGCCAACTATGGCTCGGTCGAGGAGGGCGCGCCGCTCCTCCGCGCCAGCTCCAATGACGGGGACCGCGCCCATCATGTCGTGAACGGCATCGACCAGGGAGCCGATCTGGAGCGCAACTTCAGCTTTATCGACTCTCTTGGCCTGGCATTCTCGATGCTGAATACATGGACAGCAATGGCTGCGGCCCTTCCCGTCGGCCTCGCGCTCGGTGGAAGCGCAACCATGGTCTGGGGTCTCCTCGTGTCCCTCGTCGGCCAGCTGTTCATCTCTGTCTCCCTGTGAGTGTTACTTTGTTGGCCCGTGCTGACTGGTAGTGCCGAGGTGTGCCATGTGTTCCCCATGGCCGGTGGACAGTATGACTGGACATATTTGCTCGCTCCCAAGGACCGGAGGAACGGCCTCTCGTTCTTTGTCGGATTCATGGCCTGCAACGGCTGGATCTCGCTCCTTGCTGCCGCGTGTGCCCTCACACAAGCTCTGATGATGGGTATTGTGTCCATCTGGAACGACGCCTACGTGATGCAGCGCTGGCAGGCGTTCCTCGCCATGATGCTGTTCCTCGCCGTCTCCTTCCTGCTCAACATCTTTGGTGTCCGCGCCCTGCCTACCCTCGACAGCATCGGCCTCTACTGGTCGGTCGGCGGTATGGTCCTTGTCATGATCACCCTCCTCGCGTGCTCTGGCGGGGAGTTCCAGCCTCCCAAGGCCGTCTTTGGCACCTTCACAAACACTAGCGGCTGGCCTGACGGATTCGCCTTCATCCTCGGCATGCTCCAGTCGTGGCTCACCACCTCGTCGTGTGACGCCGTCGCCCACGTCGTCGAGGAGATGCCCCAGCCCTACATCAACGCTCCCCGTGTCATGTGGATGCAAGTCGTCACTGGCGTCGCTACCGCCTGGCCGTTCATGGTCGTCCTCCTCTTCTGCCTCAAGGACTTTGACGCCGTCCTCACCTCGCCCGCCGGCCCTCTGGGCGAAATCTACATGCAGGTCACCGAGTCGCGTCTCGGTGCCACCTGCCTGCTTCTCATCTCGGTCGTCGCCATGACGTTCTGCACGCAGTCCGTCGGCACCATTGTTTCGCGCATGGTCATGACCTTTGCCCGCGACCGCGGCTTTGGCCCCATGTCCAGCATGCTCGCCCCCGTCCACGCCAAGCTCAAGTCTCCCGTTATGGCCGTCATCTTCAGCTCGGCCTGGGTCGTCCTCTTTGGCCTCATCTGTGAGCTGACATATTGTGAACATCAGCTAATTCTCTCAGATCTCGCCTCTTCCGTCGCCCTCAACGCGATCCTCGCCACCTGCATCCTCTTCAACCAGATTTCGTGGATGGTCCCCCTCGTCATTGTCTTTATCCGCGACGAGGAGGCCTTCGAGGGCCAGCCCCGCTCGTGGTCGCTCGGCAAGCTCCGCAGGCCGATGATCGCCATCGCGATGTGCTTCCTCCTCCTCACTAGCGCCTGCTTTGTCTTCCCTCCCCAACTTCCCGTCAACGCTGACAACATGAACTACGGAATCGTCGTGTTTGTGATTGGCCTCGCGCTCTGCGGCGGAGTGTGGGTTCTCGACGGCCACAACTTTACCGGTCCCGGAGACGTCGAGGAGCGCCTGGCTGCTGCCCGCGCTGCGTAGGCGGAGGAACAAGTAGAATGCTGTTGAGCTCGTTATATAATGTATCACCAGATCTGGACGAGCAACGGTCGGCTGTTGGGCGCTGCGGAGGGGATGGGAAGGAGAGCTCTTCGGGCGGAGCGGCCGCGACTATGCAACGGGCCGGACTACTTATCCGCGCTCCATCGACGAGAGATGATGGTCCCTTGCTCCCAAATGTCCTCGCGAGGAAGCGCGCCAGAAGTGAGGCGGATGTCTATACCCACCTCAACTCGAAACGCCGCAGACCTAGACGGGCATCCTGTGAGAGAACGGCTGACTTGGCACTCCAATTCCAGACCCAACAGGGGCAGCAGACCGATGAGCGGCCTGAAGCAAGACCTATCTAGGGTCCATGAGCGGTAGTGGCCGCTCTTTCGAAGAGACTATCAGGCCAAGCCCGATAGTCCTATTTGCAAGAACCGGCTGTTTTCCAACAGCCGGGTGTGAGCGCAGGAGCTGCTTGGTCGTAGATCGGGAATCTTTCACGTGCACATTTCAGGTTGTGACGCTTTGGCTAGATAGAGGACTGTGGTGGTTGGAAAAAGCGTCCTCGTCCAGAGGGATGCTGTCCCATTGCGCTGGACTGGTGGCCCCAGCCGCAACGCGCCCGGCCACGGCCGAGGCAGTATAGGTCCTTGTCATGTAATGGCAGGTCCAAGAGAAGCATTGAGCGCAGTCATCAGCGCAGTCAAGCAGGGTAAGTCATTTGCATGTCCCGTACACTGATCACCCAGCACACATCGTGACGGTGCCCGCCGCTGGACCTGATTAAGTTGCCGACCTTGCCCACTTGAAGCGGCGGGCACCGCCACGAAAGAGCGATATTTTGGCCGATCCAGGAGGCGCTGTTGACCGCCAACTTCAGCGTCTGTGACCGCCGTCCAGCATCTTTGTGAAGTGCTGCACATGGTCCGTGTTGTCCTTCTTAGAGATGAAAAGTGGGCTCCAGGCGATTGGGGATGTGCAATGCAAAGCTCCCGCGTTGCGCTCTCGGGTCAGTTCTAGAAAACGCTTATATAGGGGGCCACGTCGGGCCCCACACTGTTTGTTGCAACCCCGCAAGCTTTCCTCTCATCGAGCTGCACGACAGACATGACCAGCACCGTCGACAATACCGCCCCGCAGGTGGTGCCCCTTGACAAGAAGCCCGGCGACGTCGAGCTCCTCGAAGTCGCAGAGGAGGAGTAAGTGCTCCAACCAGCGAGCGTCCATCTGACCTACAGCCTCGTCGCCGACACCGAGTACACGGAGGCCGAGTTCAAGACGCTGCTGCACAAAATCGACTGGCGCCTCCTCCCGCTCATGTGGTGGTGCTATGGCATTCAGCAGACTGACAGTGGGTTTTAGGGCTGCTGCTGCTGCTGACAACCGTCCAGAGGCCGCCCTGTCGGGTATGAACATCTACGGCATGAACAAGACCCTCGGCATGTCGCAGTACCAGTACTCGCTTCTCTCCGTCATGTTCTACGTGGGTGGGACCAGTATTCTGTATCTGACTTCAGGTCGCATATTGCATCTTCGAAGGCCCCTTCACCCTTCTTCTCCAGAAGTGGAGTACGTTGAAAATGAGCCCGTTCCTACTGGGGCTGACACCACAGACGTCGGCAAGACGCTCGCCATCTTCATGTTCATTTGGGGCATGCTTCTCCTCGGGCAGGGTTTCTCCCAGTCGTGGGCAGACATGATGGTGCTCCGTACGTTCCAGGGTGCCTTCGAAAGCAACATCACCCCCGGCTTCGCCTTCCTTGTTGCCACATGGTACACGACGCAGGAGCATAACCTTCGCATCCTCATCTTTGCGTCCGCCAACCAGGGCTGGGGCTTGGTCGTCACCCTCATTGTGTACGCAATCGGCAAGGGCGGCACAAAGTATGGTATCGAGGCGTGGCGCTGGATCGCCATTTTCCTCGCCGTCCAGACCCTCGTGTGCTCCATTCTGTGCTTCCTCTTCCTGGTACGTCCAGATGTCTTAAAGTCTGCTTACATGGGAAGGGAACGCCGCGCGAGATCCGCTGGCTGTCGAAGAAGGAGCGCAAGATGGCCGCCGCGCGTCTTCTCTCCTCGCACACGGGTAACGAGACTGCCGGAAAGACCTGGAACTGGGACCAGTTCTGGGAGGCGCTGCGCGACCCAGTGACATACTTGATCTTCATCAACGTCTTCCTTTGCAACGTCTGCAACGGTGCGATCACAGTTTTTGGCGGCGTCTTGAAGCTCGGCTTCGGATTCACTGCCACAGAGGTACGAGCGTAAGCAGACTACATCGCTGACTGCAGTCGGTCATTTACACCATCCCCGAGAGCATCTTTGCCATGCTCTGGTACCTGATGTGCGGATACATCACCCGCCGTTTCAAGAACATGCGCCTCTACACGATGATGGTATCTCTGCTCCCCCCGTTCGCAGCTGTAGGTGCGCCGACTCAGCCGACTCTAATAACAGCTTCTTACCGCGGCGCTGCTTTCTGCGGAGCGCAGCTACAAGTGGACCAAGTACGGTGTCTACATTATGATCTACACGTAAGGAACATCAGTGTGCGCACAGAACGCTCACGCGCAGCTACATCATCGCGTTCTTCAGCAGCCTCTCCCTCATCACCTCCAACACCACCGGAAAGACCAAGCGCACCGTCGTCTCTACGGTCTGCTTCATCGGATACACTATGGGCAACATTGCTGGAACACAGGTAATGAAGCGTGAGTAGTTTAGTCGCGTGGCGAGCGCTTTGCTGTTGCTGACAACAACAGCCAACGAGGCGCCCCACTTTATTAATGGCACAATCGCGGTCAGTATCTGCCTCGGCGTTGAGGTGGCCTCTCTCGTCGCGTGGCGTTTCTGGCTGTCGTACCAGAACCGCATTCGCGCCAAGAAGATTGAGGAGATGGGACTCGAGCCGGATGAGGTCGAGCTGCGCGCGCGTCAAGCAGGTAAGTTTTAGTCTCCTCCAGTTTGCTGAATGGCCAGCGGCGGAGGACACGACCGACATGAAGAATATCTTCTTCAAGTACTCGATGTAAGGAGAGCTGTGAGAGTTTACGGTAAATAGTAGTCTGTTGGGTTGTGCACGAAAGAGCGCTAGGGAGAGGAACGTGAATGCAAGTTTCGACGCGTCTTGAGCCCGAGGCACGAGCAGCGGCAACAAACATCCAACCAGCTCGAGGCCAGCTCGTGGATCGTACGCGTGCTGGGCACCTACCGCTTTTAGATTGCTCGCCTGCAGAAAGCCCTCCTGATACCCTCTGCCAACAAGGTTGACTGTGAGGCGAGTGTTGCTATGTTCCTGTAGTCCTGTAGTGGAGGGGAGGGGAGGAGCAGAGTTGTTAGCTGGTTGCCAGTGCCTTATCGCTGGCAGTCCCGTTCCGTGGCCATCCACAGGTTCCACGGTTACGCAGGTACCACAGTGTATGGTGCCCAATCAACACCCAGACTAGTCGACGCGAATGCGCGAATGACGTAACAACCACGTGGTGGATCTCCCCGCCTTCCACTTTCGGGGCCATTTTCGGTTCCCTCTCTTTGGCCCCCCCCGTTTCTAGCCTCGCGCCCGCCATCGCAGTAAACAAACAAACCACCTACTCTACTGGTGTGAATCCCAATGGTGTGCGCACCGCACCCGCACCACACGACGAGCGCTGGTACGAATTACCATACTACCGAGAATTTCCAGAGCATGAGATGGAAACAACACAACATGGCAACACCGACAGAGCCACAACTACAATAGAGACCGCAACCCTCAATATCATCTCTCTTCCACATTACTCCCTGCTCCACTCCGCCTCACTAGCAGCTCGCTCTCGCAGCACACATGACGAGCTCATCACCGCTCAAGATGTTCGTCCCCTTCCCGATGCTCGTCTCGGCGCCGATCGGCGCCCCAGACTGGGTGGGAGACATGACAACACGCGCAGGAAACGCATTGATTCACCCTCGCCGTGTGTGGACATGGGAGATGGACTGGGATGAGGGAGGCGATCCTCCCATGGTAAACCCGCAAGCCCCGTCACAATCGTCACGGCGTGCCAACCGACTGGAAACACTTCTCGAGTCCCCTCAATCCCCTCCTTATTGTGGCGTTAGTCACGGCTCAACAGTACATGATTTTTCCATTCTCGAGCACACCGACGACGGCGATGTATCATCTCTTCCCGGTTCGTCGGTGCCATCCAGGTTACCACTCGCCGGTTCATCCACGCACTCATTGCACAGCGGCGTGCTACTGTCGTCACTGCCGACCTCTTCCAGCATCTCAACTCCAACATCACACGGCATCCCTCACACCCGGACCATCAAGCAGACACGCGTCCTGGAGCCGCGAACCGAGGACAGCCCACAGCTCCACCGGTCCTATCAAGCCGACTTGTCAGAATTGGGCGACTTTGCACCACCGATTACTTCCACCCCACTTCGCCCAGGCCAGTCCTCGACGATCACAGCACGCCGCCGCGGTCTGTCCTTGGCGTCTCTGTCCCTTCGCCGCCGCCCACAGAACGTGGACTCACTCTCGCGCCCTGGAACGCTCAGTCTTGGCCGTCGCTCTGGGTCCAATGTGGCAAGCAATATGGCTAGCATCAGCAAGCGGAGCCACATGTCCAGCATGAGTCGCAGTTACAGCAGCAGAAGCTTCTTCAGTAGCCGCACATTCGGTGCTCGACCTTCCTCGCCTGAGCAGCATCCCCAGAAGACGGTGACCGACATTGATCGTGAGTTTGTTTTTGCGTTTAACCAAACACTGCTTGAGTCTAATGTTTTAGTAATCGCTTGCATGGCTCGTAACCTTGTTGAATCTGCCAGCCGTAAGTTTTGCCTCAACTGTAGAGTGTTAACAGGAAGCGATTCGCTACACAGATCATGACGGCTATGACGACGAGTACGAGGATCAGTATGAGGCCGGGTTCACCAGCGAGTACGCCAATGAGTACGACGACTGCGACAGCAACTACCTGAATAGCAGCCAGCGCTCCTACTACCGCGGCTCTACCGCGTATGACTACAGTTTCATCCGCGGTTACTACGCCGATGATACACGTCCAGAGGATGAATTCAAAGACAAGCCCGCCGACGTTTCCAATGGGTCGATCACCCGAGCGGAGATCGCCATGGCGGATATCGAACGGACTCGGTTTGTGGAGCAGCGGCGCCATAATGACCGGTATCGGCACCGTCGCCATCAGTCGTCATCGGCCCCGGTGTCGGCCAGGCCGCAGCTCCACGACCTCTCTAGCCCTCAGGGACATGGCGCACGAACAGACGACGTTCCACGGCGTCTTGATCAGGCTCTCCATGAGTGCAAGCGACCCAAAGACGATATCGACCCAAACCTTCTGACCGTTAGGCCTCATCGCCACAGGCGCCGGTCTGAGGCCTCTGAATCGGGCCAGTCTGGAACAAGCGCCACCTCAGGTCTCGCAGTACCCCAGTGGCTCGCCCCTGCGATCCGGATCAGCAACACCCCGCAGCGCCCGAACAAGAGCGATCCAAGCTTGACCTGCAGCGACTCCCCTAGTGCGACACCGATTGGACGACGTGCCGGGTCGTCGAGCGACGAAGCGAGGGGCGACCGCCCCATCTGGGATGACACAACCGATACGTCGCAGACCACAGACGACGACGAGAGTGACAAGGAAAACTATCTCAGCGCCCACGATCACGTAGCGTATCTCAAACGCGCCAGCACGTCTGCCTTTGGTCCCGGTCCACCCACCCCGTCCAAGGTGTTCCCACGCTCGGCTCCTACGACGCCCAAACAGCCCGTCCGAGGTGAGGCGTGGCGTGCCTCTTGGGCCGGTGTGAGATAGACACATGGTTCCTGAAAAGCGCAGCCGACGCGGACTACCGCAATACAAACAATGCAAGTGTCTGCAGCTGATGCGGTATGCAATGCATAGAACAACTTGTCCGAGCTCTACCTCATGATAGTATACTATGCAGCAGACCAAAGCTTACGGGAGAGCTTTACTCGGGCCGGAATTAGCAGAATGGCCGAGAGCGCCAACATGCTACCTCCAAACGCCATGGCCTTCTTGAAGTTGTGCAGCTTCTCCTCGTTGGTTCCATTGCCGACGATAAGTCCAAAGAGAGGGCCAGCACAGAGAGCTGAGATGCTTTCGACAACTAGGGCATGTTAGCGATGCACTGCCATGAGACTAACTAACCGATCGATTGGCCGATCAAAGTGCCTGCGAGGCTCACGTCGGAGACGATGGCCATAATCATTGGGGCCTGAAGCGAGACGGGGACGCCGCTCGCAAACCCATACAGGATGCACAGAGCAATGAGTGCCCCAGCCGTATGCATGGCCATCCAAGCGTACATCAGGATGGCCATGGAGAAACATGCCACAATCGCGACGTTGAAGGGCCCGAAGCGGTCGGCAACCACGCCCCCTACGATTCGACCCACTCCTGATGCGGCGTTATTAATCATGAGCAGGTAGGGCGCGAATGAGCCCAGTCCCAGGATCTTGCCAAAGGTGCCAATGAAGAAGATGAAGGAAAAGTATCCAAACGCGTTGGCCTAGGATCAGGTACTTGCTCGCACGCACAACTCACAGGGCAGGACAATGCTGTGCACGTATAGCCAATATTCTTGAACTCTTGCAGGTGGAAGAACGGTCCGCGCGGTCCGGGGGGAATGCGCGCCTTGACGAAGATGGCCGCCAGAATGCCGAGCACTCCGAGCATGAGCGCAATGACGCGCATGGTCCAGCCCCATCCAACTGGCCGTCAGCAGCGACCTTGGTACAGGACCCACTTCTCTGTGGGAGGTGTGCGATGAGCAGTGGCCACACAATCGCACCAATGGAGGAACCCGTCACTAAAGTTAATGTCCCTATCACGTTCTCAACTGACTTAGAATCCCGCTGCCGGTGTCAGTACATCGGCATACCAGGTCCACGTACAATGCGAGGCCGCGCCGGCGGTAGAACCAGTGCCCCACCGCGGCCATTGGGACGATAAACACCAGGTCCATCCCCAGGGCGATGGGTCCAGCATGGCAGAGGAAGATCTGGTAGTACTCTTTGGCCAATGAAAGCATGCAGAAGCCGAACACGAGAAGCACTGTCCCGGCCGCAAGCAGGGGACGGGGTCCGTATCGATCGAAGAGGGGGCCCGTGAACAGGCAGATGGAGAAACACACTGCGGTCTGCACAGAGCCGATCCAAGCAATCTGCGAAGACGAATAGTTTCGGAGCATATGCTCCTCATAGTAGCTCTGAAATGCTCCCAGACTGGCGCCAAGTCCAAAGGCGCCCATTGCGGCGCACATGCCACCGAACACCACCAGCCATGCCTGCTGTCAGCGTTCAGGAGGGAATGGACGTGCTCACCTTCCTCCCCCCATCAGGGTAGTCGTCCGGCTCCTCCCCACCCTCATCCTTGACGGTTGCTGGACGGCTCCGGCATGCTTCCTCATTTGCAAGGTTGAGAAGGGCAGGTGGGTCGGCAAACGTTCGGTTGGTTGAGAGCTCGTGCTGTGGAAGCGCGGTGGCTGTGATTTCGGACGCGCCGTCAGTCTCCTTGGTCATGTCCATTGCCGCAGGTGAAGCCAAATCAGCCAGGTCAAAGCACAGGTGGGTGGGGCCTCACATCACTCCACGAGGTGCATGGTATTTATATGCGCGTAACTATGCCGTCCACATCGGTCTCATCCGTTGCTTCGCGGACATGTGCCACACCTCCGCCCCGCCAAGACAAACGGCATCCTAGCCCACCCTCCCATCTTTGAGTTCAAACGAATTTGACGAGTAATGACTCACGTGCTCCACCTCCCGACAAGGCTCAACCGACTGTCGCGCAACTCCGGGTGAAACAAGGATTGCATTATAAGCATTGACATCATGACCAACACTCCAGAGCCAGGTTCTCACGATAAAGGGACATGGTGGGAACGCAACCGATGTCCGTTACATTGAGTAGATGAAAAAGAGCTGGAGCGTCAGTGATCCTGTTCGACTCGACACGACTCACGACCCAGGAAACAATGAACATGCACACGTATTGTGCACCGAAGAACCATGTGGCAGGCTTGTACACCTTGAAGCCTGGAAGTTCCTTGCCCTCCTCCTCCATCTCCTCACGGAGAGCAATTCGCTTCTTCTCGTTCATGCGCAAAGTGTGGCCCAGAAGACGGCCGTCCAGCCAGTCAAAGATCGGGCCCTCGAAGATCTGCCACGCCTTGATCGCGATGAGTAGGTAAATGACACGGTCGTAGGTCTGGCCGGGGGTGCTGTCTTGCTGGATGGTCAGTCTAATTCCACCGAGGTGCTTGACTCACGATGGCGCCACAGGCAACCTCGAGAATGACATTGTTGCAAGCGATAAACGACGACCAGAGTCCATACGCTGTGCCGATCAGGGTCGGGTCCGTCACAAGAATAGGGAACGAGCCGACCCAAGGCAGGACGTTGAGCGACAGACCAAAGGACGCGAGGAGAATAGGGGCAATGGCGTTGACCTTGGTCAGACCGATGAGTGCAAAGGCCACCACATAGATGGCGGCGCTGATGGAGACTGTTGTCAGTCCCAAAGGATGGGAAGGGGACTAACCAAAGGGCATGCGCCACCCGACCTTGTCAAAGAAGATGCCGAGCACGGGCACGACGACGATAACGATGACATTCAGTAGCGACGAGTAATAGCCGCCGGTAAGCGCCGTAGTTCCACGAGTGCGTTCTTGGATATCTGTCAGGTTGGCGGAATAGACGGTGCGCGCCGAGTTCTGGAACAGGTGGGTTCCGCAGAGAATGAGGTGGAAGCAGGGCCTGTCGTCAGAGGTGGCTTCCCTTTGTCACTCACAGACGCAGGACGTTGAGGACGCTGGTACGGAGCCGGTCAAAGATGCCGCTGCTGGCAGCACCGCCAGCAGCAACCCGGCGCCTCTCGACTTCACGGCCCGAAACGGGACGGTAGCGAGGAGGGCAAAACTTGTGCTCAAAGATGCCATACGCAATAACAATCAGGGTGCAAGCGGCGCACACGATGGCGGGAATCCACAGTGCCCAGCCGTACCAGCCACCGAGCTGGGACATTGGCACCGCCGACACACGGGCAATAACGACGGTGACACTGTTCCACGCGAGGTCGATGGCGATGACTGTGGCCAGCCAGCTGCCGCTAAACCAGTGTGCATAGAGCTTGGACTGAGCGGTCTCAAGAACGATGGAGCCGAGACCCATCACGATGCGTCCGCCAATCAAGAGGTTGTAGTTGCCGGTGTTTGCCGAAGCAGCCGCAATGGACGATCCAAGGACACAGAAGAAGCAGGCGCCAAGCGCTCCGCTAAAAGTCAGGGTTGTGCAACTCCTCAATACCCACTAGAGGCTACCGTAGTAGTCCATGATCGTACCGCCAATGAGAGGCAGAACCGTGTTCACCAGGTTGCTGGCGGTGCTGATTGATGCAAACTGCACATCTGAGGTTAGAACGCCAGCGGTTCCCTCGGGCTCACTGTTGATTTTCAGCTCGCGCACAAAGGTGCTCTTGAGAGGACCAAGAGTGGACTCGGCAAAGGCCGATCCGGTGGTAAAGAAGAGAATGCACGACAGCGCCAAAAGGCGATACTTGAGCGGCGTGTCGCTGACCTGGACGGGGCCAAGGTTCTTCTCTCCGTCCTGATGGTCCTTGTAGTCCTTCGAGTCGGAGGAAAGCTCGCCCTCCCCTTCTCGAGTTGCGGCGCGCGAGAGCTCCTCCGTGTCGAGAGCGAGAGCTGCGATGCGGGTTTCTGAAGCCATTTTGGGGGATCATTGGGGATCACTGCTGCGGATGAGGGTCTCCCTTTTGTATCGGAGGAGCTTTCGAGTCGGCAATCATCAAAAGTTCCAGGATTTTACAGTCGAAAGACAAGATGTCTTGGCGGTGGGTTTGGGAAAACGAGCAATCTGATTGCGCATTGGCGAATAGCCTAGGCCGATATGTCGCCAAGTCATTCTCTTGGCAGCGCACCATTGGGAGGAGAGTCGCAATCTGATAATGCACGCGAGGGTCGGCCGAACTGAGGTGTACAAGTTGCCCTCAAAGCCTGAAACATACGGCCTTGGCGTGGGTATTTTATTCACCGAGGTCGGTGTTTGGTGAAGGCCCAGACCGCCTCGGCAGTCTCGCCTGCCCCAACTGCCCCCAATGGCCAATCTGCTCTCCAGAGTGTGACACGTGCGTATTCTGCCACCAGCAAATGCATCCGCACATCTGGAGCAAAGAGGACTTGCCGTCACCGGCAGGGGACTTTACAGTCACCGGCCGCGCTTCGATTTTGCAGCTTGAATGAACATTGCCTATGAGCAGCTTGAATGAACATTGCCTATGAGCAGTGGACGGCAAGGAATGGCGGACTTAAGACCTTCTCGTTTGATGATACTGGATTTCGACTTGCAAGACGGGTGAACATTGTGAGAAATTGTCTTCCACACTGACTGTCTGGTCTAGAGGCGAGAGTGGCATGAGCTGCGCCTCTTCGTCCTTTGGCGTGATACAGCTTAAAGGTGAGACATGAACCGTTTGGGGTGTCTTGTTGAAATGCACCTCGAGTGGGCGTCTTGGTCAACGGTGAGCGTCGACTGTGCCGCGAGCCGCTGAGCCGGAGCGATCTGTTGGTTGGCGAGGCCAAGACAACAGGGTAGGGTCTAAAAAGGTCTCCGTGAGGGTTCCACCTGTTCTGTTAGTCCTTCGGAGTAAATCCAATGCTCCCGAGCAGTGGTTGAGAGACAGCTCCTTGGAAATGGTGACAAGGTCCTAAACACACCTCCGAGCTGAGCGGCCCTCCTGGCATCACTCTGTCGGCAGGTGCTTCATCGGCCGTTGGAGGTGCTTCATCTGACGTGTCGAGACAGGGAGCCGTTGAGTCGCTTGTCCTCGTCGTTTTCGCACTCATTTGTTCTCCATGGACTCTGTTCTTTCAATTTCTTTCCTTTCGGAGAAAGACAGGTACACGTAGTGGTTCCTTGACAGTGTCGTGATTGCTGGGCCTGGCGCGTTGGTGCCGTATGCTAGTGTGTGGTTTGCCGTGAGAGCAACTTGATCTCAGCGACGCTATCTACCACTGTTGCTACCTATACTGCGTCGCGTCGCAAAGGAGAAACGCTGCATGGCAGCCCTTGGCGCGGCCTTGGCTCAACCATCTAGGTGGACAAACTCCGAAATCAACGGTACTGCTGGCCTGTGATGTAGCGGCCATCCACCATTGGGCCCTGGTTGAAACGAGGGGACCAAGCTCGTAGTGATCTGGTTCTCGTCTCTGCCCACTGTGTGAGATTGAGAAGTGGGGGATCGGGAGGGCAGAGCGGTCCGGGTTGTCGTTGAGCCGTGACGATACCAAGAACTCCCATCCTATGCCTGAGTCCCGAATGCAGGGTGAGCCAAATGTGGAAACCTTTTCTACCGATCTACCAATCGTGCTAGGACAGGCTGTGCTGCTTTGGTTCAGCAAACAGCATGAGCATCAAGCGTGGAGGCAGGATCATGCATGCAACGAGGGGAATGAATAGGAACGACAACCAGTCCGGAGTTCCTAAGGGCAGAGTTCCCAAGCCCAGTCACGTGCAAGATTGAGCCGCATCGCGCCGACACGACCAAACGGATCAGCCTCCGTGCCTCAGCTCTGTACCTCAGTGCCACAGCGTCTGTTCGAATCCTACCTTCATGTTTGACCCACTCGTTGTCAGCCCAACCGACCACCCCTCATCATCCGCCTTCATAGATGTCTAGCGGTTCCACAAGGATACCTGAGCCCGTTCACATGAGCAGACCGCAGCGGCTGTGGGCAATCAGCTGACAGTCGTGCAGCCGCTGATTGGAAGTGGAGCAAGTTGGATAATGCTTGGGCCCATTCTTCTCAGTACCACTGTGTTCGGTAAGCCACCTCGGTGAGATCGGTGAGACTGAGGACTCAACGTGGAGGGCAACATAGGTATCGAACGGCCCATTGTGCACATTGACCCCAGACACGGCCACCCCATGGCTCCCAACTCTCGAACAATCTCGCGCGACCCAAGCCCCAGATCCTCGAGCCTAGAGCGCCAGATGCCTTGGCGTGGTTGGTTGGATGCTGAGGGATGATTCGGTCCGGCAGCGGTTGCAACAACAAGCCTCAGTTAGGCAGGTCGATATCCAGAAGGACGGGCCTTAAATCCGCAGTTAGCCCTGGCGTTGATGCCGCGACTCTTGCTGCCATGGGCCGCACTCTACATGCTACGGATCAAAGCTGAACAAGACTGCACAGCATGCTGGAAACATTTCGAACGCACTGACCAGGCATCCAAAACACTCGAGCACAAGGCGGCCGTCATCGGCATGCGGGACCAATGGAAGCCGGAAGTTTGCGCACGGAGCCCATTGTTCGCGATGGAACGGGCTTTCACAAAGCCATGGCGCAGCACTGCAATATTGCTCAAGCCTCTTCTCACAACAGCTTTGGCCGCAACGGAGCTAATGCCAAGAGTGTCTTGCACTCCCCATTGACCTCGCGCCGGAGACTTATAATAAATGGCAACGATCTGCATATAAAGTTTCTCCATCATATCCCACCCAACCACACATTCCTTACCACCAACACTCATTTCCTCATGCGAAGCACCTTCGCCTCAGTTCTTACCGTTCTTGCACTCACCGGTCTCTCCCCCGCCGCGGCTCTCCCGGCGGGCTCCTTCTTTGAGCGCGCCCTCACCACCAACGTTGCCGACGTCGCCGACAAGTCGTTCGACTTTGTAATCGTTGGTGGTGGTCTTGCTGGTGTCGTCGTTGCCTCTCGTCTTTCCGAGTGGGCCAACACCACTGTCCTTGTCATTGAAGCTGGACGCGATGGAAGCGAGGTCGCTCTCCGTCGTGAAGTCCCAGGTAAGTTCCAACTCATTGATTGTGCTGACCGATAGGCTTCGCATACATGCGTGGTCTTGCCTTCAACTCCGAGTACAGCTGGAACTACACTACCACAAACCAGTGTGGTCTTGACCACAACAAGCCGTTCGCCCTTGCCCGCGGTCTCGGCGGTGGCTCTGCTGTTAACGGCATGTTCTGGACGCGTCCTGGCTCTGCCGAGGTCAACGCCTGGAGCGGTGAGTTAAGACCGCAGACGACATGCTTACCGCAGAGCTCAACGGCGGCCAGAGCTGGGGCTGGGATGATGTGGACGGTTACGTCAAGAAGGCAAGTCTCTTGAAAGTGCTCGTATTAACAGATTGTAGGCCGAGGGCATCGTGCCTGCCACTGCCGATCAGCAGACGCAATTCGGTATCCAATACGATGAGACCGCTCACGGCCAGAGCGGCCCCCTGAAGGTCGGATGGGCCAACTACATCTACTCGCTCAATGCTAAGTGGATCCCCACCTTTACCGGCCTCGGCTTCCCCTCTCGCGACATGGCCGGCGGTGACAACCGTGGTGTCGCTATCGTCCCCTTGACGATGAACCCCAAGACTGGCTCCCGCTCTGACTCTTCGGTCTCGTATCTCACCGAAGACCGCCCCAACCTTGTTGTCTTGACCGGTTACCACGTCACCAAGATCAACTTCAACGGTACTGCTGATGGCGGAAACGTTGTT
Source organism: Apiotrichum akiyoshidainum (assembly GCA_002973495.1). Lineage (NCBI taxonomy): Eukaryota > Fungi > Basidiomycota > Tremellomycetes > Trichosporonales > Trichosporonaceae > Apiotrichum > Apiotrichum akiyoshidainum. The sequence continues at coordinate 45,799 of PQXP01000021.1, forward strand.
GCCTCCGGTGTCCAGTTCCAGGCGGATGCTGGTAGCCAGTCGTACTCGGTTAAGGCCAACAAGGAGGTTATCGTCTCTTCCGGTACCGTCGGTTCCCCCCAGGTTCTCCAGCTTTCGGGTATCGGCCCCAAGGCAATTCTCGACCCCCTCAACGTTGCCGTCAATGTTGATCTTCCCGTCGGCTACAACTTCCAGGACCATGTCATGGTCCAATTGGCCTTTGACGGTCAGCCCGGTACTGAGACTTGGGGCCCTCTCTGCACAAACGGCACCCTCCAGGAGATCGAGCTTGCTAAGTGGCAGTCCACCCACGACGGACCCCTCACCTATGTCAACGAGGCTACTGCCTGTGAGTGTTTATGGATGTTTCTCGGCTGACATTTCAGATGTTTCGATGGCTGATCTCGGTGGTTCCCTCGACATTGATGTTGCTGCCGCTGTCTCCGCCCACACCTCCAAGTACAACCTCCCCGAATCCGTCCAGAAGGGTCTCACTGCCCAGTACAACATCCAGAAGGCCTGGCTTAACTCCGACGTGCCCCAGCTCGAGACCATCATGAACCTTTGGGGTAATTCGCTCGAGGGCATGAAGTTTGAGGCTGCCGTCCAGCACCCTTGGTCTCGTGGTACCGTCTTCATCTCGTCCTCCAACGCATTTGAGCAGCCCCTAATCGACCCCAACTTCCTTGGTCTTGACGCCGACATCAACCTCCTCACTCAGGGTATCAACTTTGTGCGCAAGGTTGCCGGTTCCGCCCCCCTTAGCGAGTCCATCGCTGCCGAGACCGCCCCCGGTGCCAACTTCACCGGTGAGGCGCTCACTGCCTGGATGAAGGAGGCCTGTGGCTCCGAGTACCACCCCATTGGTACTTGCCCCATGCTTCCCCGCGACATGGGTGGTGTCGTCGACACCAACCTCCTCGTTTACGGCACTGCCAACGTCCGTGTCATTGACGCCTCGGTTGCTCCCCTTCAGGTTGCCGCCCACACCATGGGTCCTGCTTACGGTATCGCCGAGAAGGGTGCCGACCTCATCAAGGCCTTCTACTCTGGCTCGCCTGCTCCTACCACCAACGGCACAACCGTCACCAACGGTACCTCGCAGGCTCCGGGCGCTTCGACCTCGAAGGCGACCACCCCCTCGACCTCGACCTCGACCTCGACCAAGCCCGCTAGCGGTGCCTCCATGATGTCGGCCTCGTGGGCCGCCGTCGTTGGTATTCTCGCCATCCCCCTCGTCTTGTAATCTGACATCTACTTGTCACCTCTCGCCCATGTGCGACCTTTCAATGGACAATCTGCTATGTAAACATTGCTCCTTTTCAATGCCAACTATCATACTGATTCCTCACCTTCAACATTGTGGTTCAAGCGCTTATATCCACAGGTACATAGTAGCTAGAAAATACAGGTCTAATGTCTATACGGCGTGTCCCCTGACAGTCCGAGTATCCATTGTCACGTAATCAGGCAGGATTGCGTTCTGGATGAGAGCGCACAGAGCAGAAGATAGTGACACCGAGATGTGCTCAACAGCCGCCATCCCACAGCCTGTTCTTTGGCCTTTCTATTCCGGGATGGGCAAGTTTCAACTGATCGAAAGTGGTGATGTTGGCATTGTAGTATGCTTCGGGAACCCTGAGAGGTCAGAGGAAACCGGGTCGCTAGACTCACTTCTCGATGTAGGCCGCAGTGGGAAAGTCCTTGGGGTCACATCCGATATTGCGGCGGTCGGGATCCTGATATACACGAACATAATCGACGTGCATTTCTGTGGGAAGCATCCTGTTGATAGCAGGGTAGCTTTGGCGTCAGGAAAGAGAGTGTGGCGGTACTCACTCAGGTGGACTAAATTGTTCCGCCATACCCAAGTTGATCAGGATGTACATTGGCTCCACGCTTACGAGACGCTGACCGACCATTGCTTCGGCGTTGGGAGCCATGGCAGGTTGACGGACAGTCCATGTTTTCCTGTTGTCGGAAAGCCAGGTGATATATCCGTCGTCTCCAGTTGCGTACTCGAAGCCATAACGAGCGAATTTGCCAGAGGTCTTAGTGTAGCACTCGGGATCAGTGGTTCCAAGAACAGATGTCGCCTGCTGGATGATTCCACCAGGGTATGGGTTGTAAGAAGCATTGTCAGGATCGTACAGTGTAGTTGTCTCGGTGGTGTTGATAAAGGTGTAATTGGGATTGAAAGGAGCCCACTGGCCGGAGAGAGACACCTGACCGAAATGATTCTCCCGATCCTCTACGTTAACAAGGGCTTCAATCACGTCGATTTCGGGGGCACTGCGACCAACCCAAGTTCCATCCTCGTGCTTGGGGCCAGGGTGGAGAGTGTCGTCTGGGCACGTGCAGCGAGAGAACCGCTGTCCTGGAAGGTAACTCAGATGATATTCGTGGTGTTGGTCTCCTGGCAAAACCGGTGTACCGTCTCTGTATGTCTGGTTTGGAAAAGTTCCGATGTCGCACGAATCATAGGTGTACGGCCAAAGACCCTCTGTGGAGCCACCGTAGCCAGCACGACCAAGGTTACCCATTGTCCAAACGGCTGGCCAAAGACCTGGGACCTGGTTGTCGCCCGGCAGAGAGACCGAGGCCTCGATGTAGCCACCAGTGAAACAGAACTTGTTCCAAGATTGGAGCACTATCGGGTTCAGCAGGACACACGGCCAGGTACTCACTGCCGCCAGTGTAAGGCAGGCCCTCTGCGGTTTGAATGTTGTTGAACTCGATAATGAGCTTGCCGTCGCGGGTGAAAACGTTCTTGGGGTTGTACCACTCCTTGTTGTTGGTGCCCCAGTAGTGAAGGTCAACGGCGGTCCAGAAGGGGTCATCTCCGTCGTAAAACGTCCTGTTAGGTCTGTTGAACTCGTCTGAGAACACAAGGTCCCACTCCTTTCCAGTTTCAAAAGACGTCCACTTGTAGGCGGTGCTCGGTGTGTCCGGATCAATTAGCTGAAACAGGTTGACGGTCGGGATTTGGCCCGTGGAGTTGATACCGCCGTAGTTGAAACCAGCATCAGAGAGCTTGGGTTCCAGGATGGTTGTAGTGATAGGGTATCCCGCGAAGAGGACAATCATCACCAGCAGCATTAAAATAAGACATCCCAGGTTCTCGAGACCTCGGCACGTAAAGATGGTTCCACGGGTCTCTTTCTCTGGGTTGTGAAGGTAGTCGTCCTCCTCGGGTTCATGCGAATAGTCGGGGGCAAACTGAATGTTAGGGGCTGGGCGAATCAAACAGCCACTCACACTCCCTTCCTTGGCCTTCCTTCCGTAAAGCGTGGCAGTAGCCCCAACGGTGGTTGATGGAACGACATTTGTGAACGACTCGTGACTACCAGTGATACTTCCTGAAGGCGAGGCGAATGGATCGGCAGTTGGTTGGCGAGAGATGGAAGAAGGGGTGGTAGAACGGGGGGTGCTAGAACGGCTACCCGAAAGCTCCTGATATTGTCGCGGTGATCCATGATTGATCATTGGCGCATGACCTCGTCGTGGCACTGGGTGGTTGTAGTTGTTGAACATGATGAGTATGCTTTCACGACAAAAAAACAGGATGGGCGGGGGGAGCCCATCGTTGCTTTTAAGAGACCAGGGTGCTCCTAACGTGAGAGGCCAGGTTAGCACAGCGTTGGCAACCTGCAGCAGCGGGATGCATCACACAGAGGTCTGCGTCGAGACTGGCCAGACGAGACCTGCTGATGAGCTCATTCCCCTGGCGGTTGGTGGGATGTTGCCGCCGCTACGTCTTCTACTGTCCCGTGAGACGGCCACGACACGCAGCTCACGACGGACAGCTGGGAGACTCGGGGCGCGTTGAGGAACATTGAGGGAGCACCGCTTCCGACCCAGTGTGTCAAGACTAGGGGTTGGGTCGGGGTGTACCCGCACTTAGATCACCCTCATTTAATCCCGACCATCCCTGCGATATCCACTGCGTCACTTGAGGAGATGGAGCCGCTCGAAAGTTGGAAGCATACATCTGTGGACAGGCTATGGGTCCCCGTCCGCCACACTTACAGATGCAAGAGTTAACCGTCCGGGGTCATTGGTACAATAATCGACGCTATGCGCGGTGGGTCGGGAGGTGAGAAACACGGCGGGGCGGTTGGAATGAGGGGCTCCTTTCATGCATGCAGTGCGAGTGGCCTCGAGTATGTGCAGTCGTGACAGCTACGGCGAGCGGTCTCTCCTTTCCCCTGTTGGCGCGCTTCCCCGCGTGTATCATCCTGAACCAGCACACCACTGGGACCGGTCCTTTGAATCGCTGAAATGTGGCCCCTGGTTGCAGAGCTTGATCTGCAAGACAATGTCAAAGGGACCGCCCGCATCCGACAACATGGGGCCTCACTCACCCCTCATGCACATCCATCATCACAGAATGCTCCACCACTCCTTCTTMAGACGRCGTGGCTTTCAAGAATGAGCAGAACGATCTGGTGCGTGAGGTCACAACTGGGTTGAGTCGGAGCTGTGGGGTCTCCCTCCACTGACCGTGTCAGGGGTGGGGCATTCGCGCATTCATTCGTGCTTTGAACCCACCTGTCTGCGTTGCTGTCGGTGGAGTTTGTGGAAATATGGAGATGGTGGTGCAGTCTCGTGGCAGGTGCGTGGCAGGAAACTCCGGGAAATATCCACCAAACACCCCGCAACCCCACAGCCCAGCGTATGCACCCCGCAAAACACGGCATGCCTGCTGACAGCGGGCATGGCGCCAACAACAGAGCCAGCAACTCGGCCAGTGGTCACAGGTCGTGCCGGCGGGGCTTGCCGGGATCAACCCTCACATTCCCTCACCGGTAAGCTGTTGTTGTCGTCGGCCTTCAACCTCGCCGGATTTCGGGTGTCACCGACCGCCCACCTCACCATGATCCATAAAGTCCACAACCTCTCGATTGCCCTCTTCATCCACATTGCCCTCCAACAGCACGATGGTTCAGCCTCCTCCCAACCAGGGTGGCAGTGAGTCTCGCATTGGCGTGCCGTATGCACGCCCCAAGGGCAATACTTACAGTGTACAGGACCGCTGCGAATCCTTGTCGCGAACCGCGCCGAGATCGCTCTGCGCATCCAGTCTTCGATATTGCAACTCGGACACATCCCACTGGGCATTTACGCCTCTGAAGAAACCGAGGATGCCCCCCACCTCCGTTACCTTCCTGTTACTTCCCGCTTCCGCGTTCCCGGCACTGGCGCAGCTGCATACCTCGACATCCCTTCCATTATCGAGGTCGCAAGGGCAGCGAAGGCTGATGCCGTTGTCCCCGGCTATGGCTTCCTCTCCGAGTCGCCAGCGTTTGCCCAGGCTGTCCTCGACGCTGGTATGCTCTGGATCGGCCCCCGCCCGGACACGCTCACTCTCTTTGGCGACAAGTACGAGTCGAAGCAGTTTGGGAAGAAGTGCAAAGTCCCTGTCCTGACCTCCACCTCGGCAGACGCGTCGCTGGAGGAGATTCGCCAGTTCGCCAGTGGTCTTCCCAAGGGCACCAAGGTCCTCCTGAAGGCGCTTGAGGGTGGAGGCGGACGTGGTATCCGCATCGTGAACGACCTTTCGGAGCTCCAGGCCGCATACGACAGTTGTCGCCGCGAGGCGAAGAGCGCGTTCAACAGCGACAAGGTGTTCGCCGAACCTTTCCTCCAGGGTGCCCGTCACATTGAGGTCCAGGTCGTGGGAGATGGAAAAGGTGGTGTGCGCGATGTCGGAGAGCGCGAGTGCAGGTGAGATGGTGCAAGTTGGATAAGAACTGACGTAAAGTCTTCAGCGCCGTAACCAGAAGCTCATCGAGCTCTGTCCCTCTCCCACACTCGTCCGCCTTCCTGCCCTTCGCCAAGCCATCATCAAGTCGGCGCTCCAGATGGCCGCTGCAGGCAAGCTCCTCAGTCTCTCTACGTTTGAGTTCCTGGTCATCGCCCCTGCTCCCGGTGCGAACCCCAATGAAGGACAGTACTACTTCCTTGAGTGCAACCCTCGTCTCCAGGTTGAGCACACCGTGACCGAGGAGGCATATGGTGTCGACCTCGTCGCCACTCAGATTCGTCTGGCGTTGGGAATGCCTCTTGACCAGATTCTTCCTCCTACCCCTCCGGTCGCGCCTCGTGCTGCTCTTCAGCTGCGCATCAATGCCGAGAAGCTGATGCCCGATGGAAGTGCAGTCGGCACCACTGGTTCACTGACCACCTTCCTGCCTCCCGGTGGCCCTGGTATCCGCGTCGATACCGCCGCCCACCCTCCTCTTGGAAACAAGCTCTATAAGCAAGGCCTCAACTACGACTCTCTCCTCGCCAAGATCATCGTCATCGGCCCCAACTACGAGACCAACATTGCCAAGGCTCGCCGTGCCCTCGAGCAGCTTCGCCTCACTGGTGTCCAGACCAACAGGGCTCTCCTTCTCGCGCTCACCGAGGATGCCAATGTGGTCAACAATACTGGCATTTCTACTCGTTACGTTGAACAGACTTCGGCACCTCTTTACCAGCGTGTTCAGCAGCTCGAGGATGCTTGGGCGAAGGAGAACGCGGCTGCCTCTATCGGACAGGTCGACGCCGGCGCTCATGACCAGACAGCTGCTCTCCCTCCTGCTGGACCCGGTCAATCTTACATCAAGGTTCACCTCCCCGGCCGACTGATATCGTTCAAGCTAAAGGAGGGCGATGTCATCAACGAGGGTGACGCCTTGGCAATTCTGGAAAGCATGAAGATGGAGCACACAGTTTCTTCAGAGATCAAAGGCAAGGTCCTCAAGACGTTCGCTGCCGAGGGAGACAACCTGCAGGACGGAGAGGCAGTGGCTCTAATCGAGATCGACGAGGACGGCTCCGGATCCAGCTCTGCCGTTGCCGCCCAGGACACTATCGACCTCGACTGGAAGCCTGACTCGCTCCTCGAGCTGGAGGAAGTTCGTGCGCAGCTGCAGGACGACCACCGTATCCGCGAAAAGGCGACCAAGCGTCGTCGTGCCAAGAAGTTCCGCACCGCCCGCGAGAATCTCGACCAGCTCGTAGACAGTGGTACCTTTATCGAGTACGGCGACCTTGCTCTTGCTGCACAGCGTACCCGTCTCTCCGGCGACAACCTGCATGCTACTCGCAACGACGGCGTCATTGTCGGATGGGGAACGATCAACGATGGCCGCGCAGCGATCGTCATTTGTGACTTCGGTGTGCTGGCTGCTTCTCAGGGCTATTTCCACCACCAGAAGCTTGATCGCATCTTCAACTCGGTTCTCGCCAACCCGGCCCCTCTGATCCTCTACGCTGAGGGTGGTGGAGGACGTCCGGGAGATGTTGACCTCGTGCACCAGAAGGTTGCTGGTCTGCACGGCCCGTCCTTCCTCCTCATGGCGCGTATCAACTCGCACGGTATCCCAATCATCGGTGTCGCCAACGGATACCTGTTTGCTGGAAACGCCGCCCTCCTTGGTACTTGCGACTTTATCATTGCGACTGAGAATAAGGGAACGTCTATTGGTATGGGCGGACCTGCTATGATCGAGGGTGGTGGACTCGGCGTGTACGAGCCTGACGAGGTCGGACCGGTTCGCGAGTCGCACGCCAAGAATGGCAACGTTGACGTTATCGTCTACGATGAAGTCGAGGCCACCGATGCGGCCAAGATTCTTGTGTCGTTCTTCCAGGGACCGATGGCTCCTCTGCGCGGTCTTCCCAATCAGCTCATCTCGACCAAGAATGACTCTCAGTGGTACACGCGCGACCCCCGCCTGTTCCGCCACGCCATCCCCGTTAACCGCAAGCGCGCATACGACATGCACGACATCCTTGCGCTCGTCTCCGACGACGCCACACCTTTCTTTGAGATTGGATCGCACTGGGGTGATTCTATCATTACCGGTTTCATCCGTGTCCAGGGTCACACGGTCGGCATCATGGCAAGCAACGTGCTCAGCCCCCTCGGCGGTGCCATCGACGCGGCTTCAGCCCGCAAGGCGTCGCGCTTCTTCAACATCCTCACCAAGACAGGATGCGCCCACATTCTGGCGCTTTGCGACACTCCCGGATTCATGGTCGGACCCATCGCCGAGAAGGAGGGAGGTCTCCGCGCGTTTGCGCAGTACTTTGCCGATGGCGCGGCGTTTATCGACTCTGGTGGCCGCATGTTCGGAATCACCGTCCGCAAGGCGTACGGTCTCGGCGCGCAGGCCCTCCTCGGCGGTTCGACCATTGTCCCGCACTCGTCGGTCGCATGGCCGACAGGAGAGTTTGCCGGCATGGGTATCGAGGGTGCCGTCAAGCTTGGCATGAAGAAGGAGCTTGAGGCCATCGCCGACCTCGAGGAGCGCGCCAAGGCCGAGCAGGAGTTCATCGACGACATGTACCGCCGCGGCAGGGCCATTAACATGGCCCAGGCTACCGAGATCGACAGCGTCATCGACCCTGCTGAGACTCGTGACTGGCTCGTTAGGTGCCTCGCCAGTGTTGAGCCCCGCCGCGCCTTCACGGAACAGGGTCGGGGCCGCCGCGGCTTTGGCCGGTTGTAAGGGTTGCAGACAGAGAACATGGATATCAGTCGTAAGAAGTAGAATGCATTCGGTCTCCTTAGCACTGGATCATAAAACCCTTGCCCGGAATGCCAGGCACACTGCCATTGTAATACTTTGCGCGATGCTCGCAGTCACCCCACCGAGGGTTCCCATCACCGCCGTCTCCATCTATGCGCCTCGATGCGCCCTCGCCTTCTCCATCCCCCGCTTTCCCTTCCGCCAGTTCGAGTTCCGGATCGACAACGTAGAACCCGCGTCCGCTGGAGCTGGGAATCATGATCCACCCGGGACCTGTCGGGGCGTCGGCACCAAGTGGAGGGTGCATGCGGACGGCGTGTCGTGATCCGTAGAGCTTGTATGCAGTGTTGTCTGGCCGGATCCCTCCCGCATCACGCAGTACGCGGAGAGACGTACAGATACTGCACGTTGTTCTGCCAATGCGAGTGGGCTTGAATGCGTCGCTGCGGGTCTGCTGGGTTATAGCTTCTCGCTTCCAGCCGCGGATGTGCGATTGGTGGACGAGGAGATCGCGCGCATCGTCGAGAGAGTCGGACGTGTATGCCAACGCCTTCTGGGCGGCCTCCTTTGGGAATCCTTGGGAGCAGAGTGTGCTGAGGTTCGTATCGGGCAGGAACCGTTTCCATGAGAGCAAAGACCGCGGGGGGCCTGGAGATGGGGAAGACATGTGATGGAATGAGTGGTGGAAAGGAGAACGGATCGTCACGATAAGTGTCATAAAGAATGTTCACTGATCTGCACCTGGTGTACCTGGGGGGCGGTTCACGGAACGTGATCGATGAGAGGCGGTGCAGGTCGCCGTCACTCAATCCAACTCGAAACCCGGAACGCAGAACGCCCGAGCGTCAGAGCTCAGGTTTAGCACGCACAGGCCGTCCAATCTCAAATGGATCATCAGTTGTGAGACCTTCGCCAACACTCCTAGCATGCAGCAGCCATATCTCGATATTTTCAATGCGTGAATGCGCGTGAAGTAGCGCGTGAAAGACACGAGTGAGCACCAATAAAGGCTCTTCTTATACATACTCGGTCGCGAGTGACGATGACAGCGGCATCCTGGGACACAGCACCGAATGCAGCGTCAAATTGTTCTACCCGCAATTGTTTTCATCTGCAAGGGGCCGTTACCTAACCGGTTGGTTCTAATCTGGTACGTCTAATGAGGGATTTGGGGAGATCCACCACCGCCTACGACTTGGCAGTCTTGGTCTTCTTGCTACGGAGCTTCAGGAGGCCAAACACAAGACCGTAAGAACTGAAGCAGAACATCCTGTAGCAGTCAGCACCATTGCCCACCAGCACTGCCGAGGCGACTCACAGAGTAATGAGGATGCCTTTCCAGCCATCAAACTTGCGCGTGATATTCATCGTGTTGAGGTACTCTGAGCCGACTCGATATCCGCAATACTCGCACGCAGCTGTTGCGTTCGGATTGTTGATATACCCAGTCGCGTATGTAAGGAAGGGAGCCAGGTATTGGCCACAGGTCAGCCCCTCGGGCGGGTCAAACAGACCAAACTCGTGGGGCTGACATTGGACTTTAGCGTCCCAGATGGTAAAGGTTAAAAGGCCCTGCATGAGGTAGTTGAAGGGGTCGAGGTAGTACACTGAGGTCAGCCAAGAGCCGCAACTCAGACTCACTCCAGAATCTCCAGAACTTGGTCAACAAGGGATAGGGGATGAGGACTCCTGTGAATGCGACGAGGATACCAAAGAACAGGGGAAGCACTTCAGCGGCAAAGGTTGGGTTGGGAGCGTACGCAGCTGGGAACAGCGTCAGAATTGCCCAGAGTTAGGGGCTCACCGATAAACTGGGCCATTCCGGTGTACAAGAGTTCGTAAAAGACCATCTCGAGAAAGACGGGCCCAACGACACCAGCAGAAAGGTCCAAGCCCGACGCGGGATACCAACACACCCAGTAGGCAAACGCGCAAACAACGAGGTAGGGCATCTCTGCGACAATCTCGCTGAAGCAGAACACCTGCCACGAGTAGAACTTTGCCTTCTTCTCACGGGCCTCGAAGACATCACGATTCTTGATAAACTTGGGCTGGGTTTGGACCATCACACCTGTAAAAATGTCAGCCAGTCCTGTGACACGGCTTCCCCGGACCATTCAACTTGAGCCAACGATTCTTCCAACGTCTCTCCATGGTTCTCCGATCCCTTTCAATTCAGGGGCCCAAACGAATCTCACTTACCGGGGGCAATAAAGACGAACATGAACACGCTGAACATGCGGTTCTGAAGGTCCTGGAGCGAGTTGCCGATGTTGAAGAGGGAGAAACCGGAGATGAGACCGGTCACGACATGGAGAATAAACTTGTTGCGGGTGTACTCCACATTTCGGTAGATTTGGATGTTGGCGCGGCGGGTGACGACGGAGAGCTGGGTCCAGAGAGTGGCCGAAAACTCGTAAGTGTCCTCTACAGTGGCGACAGGAGCAGAAGCAGCCGCGGTATGGTTGATGTTGTCAATCTCAAAGACCATCTGGCGGCGGTGTTGCGAGTTGAGCCAGATCTTTGCCCAATCTTCCCCGGCCGGGCCCTCACTGGTAACGATGTCGATCATGACCTCGGCGGGGTTCTGTTCAGCGGGCCAGTCGGCACCGTGTCCCTGGAAGTACTCTTGAAGACCGCTAGTGGGGCCAAAGTAGACCGTCCTGCCGCCACCCTTCAGAAGAAGCAACTGATCAAATCCGGAAAAGAGCGAGGCCGAAGGCTGGTGGATCGTGCACAGAATGGCTTGTCCGGCTGAGGCAAGTTTGCGGAGGAAGCTGACAATAATGTACGAGGACTGGCCGTCGAGGCCTGACGTCGGCTCGTCGAGGAACAGCAGCGACGGTTTCGAAACGAGCTCAACGCCAATGGTCAGACGCTTACGCTGTTCCACTCCGAGTCCAGAGCCAGGCTCTCCAATGATGGCGTCCGCGATATCCTCAAGCTCAAGCAGCTCAATGATCGTGTCGACATAGGCGAGTTTGTCTTCCTTGGAAACGCTGCGAGGTTGGCGCAGCAGAGCGGAAAACTCCAGAGCCTCGCGGACCGTAGCCTGGGGAAGATGCACGTCGAGCTGCTCGCAGTAGCCGGTAGTGCGTTGGAACGAGACGGGAAGGGTCTGTCCGTTGAGCTTAACTTCACCCGTAATGTTGCCTTCAGATTTACGAGCCGCAAGGACATCCATGAGCGTCGTCTTACCCGCACCGGACGATCCCATGAGGGCGGTGATGGTTCCCGCACGGCAGTATCCGGACACGTTGTTCAGCAACTGGAGTTCCTTGCCGCCTTTGGTCTGCACGATATAGCAAACGTCGCTCCATGTGAACGTACTGTGGTTAGAAGATGTGATAAGAAAATGACTTACGTCTGATTGCCCTTCATGCTCTCCCTGCTCATCTGCGCGGCCAGATCAGCGGCAGCGGAAGCTCGAGACTCAGTGTAGCCCTGCGGTTTCTCTCCGGGGCCGGCTTCCTCGTCTTTCTCGGGAGACGATGCGGGTCCACCTCCACGCTTGTACAGGGTGACATTTCTGGTCGAGGAGGACGAAGGCAAGAGTTCGAGGAAGAGCATGCCGATCGCGGCGATGCCGATCCATAGAGCGATGATGATGCCAAAGTTGCGCCAGACATGGTCGCGACTCATCTCGAGGGCGTACTTCAGGTAGGCGGTGCCGCTGACCAGTGTGCTTCCGGGACTGCCTCCAACCACAGCGCATCCCGCAGGTTTCCCGGCGTAGGGCGGGCCATACGGTGCCAGTTGTGGCGGGACGCACTTCAGCGTGAGGTCTGTGAGCTCGTTGGAGATGACTGCCTCGAAGGAGTAGTACAGAGGATTGATCCAGCGAATCCAGCCAAACCAGGGCTTCATAAACGGCGTGTAGATGGTGAAACCTCCATACTTTTTGTCAGTATCGCTCCAACTGGATTCCAAACGGCACCCACGACGACGAAGAAGATGAAGATGCCACCGCCAACCTTGGATGCGTCGTTGAACTCGTTGAATGCGTAACCGATGGAGCGGAACATGGTGGCGAATACCATTGTCACCAACCAAGTGAACAGAAAACAGGTGAAGAAGAATCCCGCATCTTGCCTCAGACCCGACATCCAATATACAATCGTGACGTAGACGAAGGTCTGGATGGCATAGATAGGGGCGTCGACGATGGACTTGGCGACGAGCACGGTGGAGGCACGGAACATGTTGTAAGACTTGTGCTTGGCCAACACTCCACGCCCATTGAACGCAGCGTGCATCTCTGCGAGGCCGAGAACGACAGGATCTGCAGTGAGCGGGTGAATGGGGAATTTTCTTACAAAGGATGGTGATAAAGAGGGCGCCGCCGCGAAGATACTGAGGTCAGAATGTGGCTGACATCGTGTTCTTACCAATCCAACCGTCGTGTTGGGAATGTTGTAGTAGACACTGCCTGTGATCCATCCTTGAACGAAAGTGGTGATTTGACGGGCCCAGAAGGACCACCTGTCACCCCACCGCTGCTGAAAGTCCTTTATGACCGTCGCCTTGATTTGGGCGGGAAAGGAGCGAAGCTGGGGGAGTGATTTGAAGGCGAGTTGTGCCTTCTCTGTGAGGAGCATTTCTTCCGCCAAGAGCGTTTCGCGTCTGCGGCCGTCCTTGTTGGCGAGGACGGTGGCGACTTCCTCCCGCATTCTCGCTGCTACGTCCGAACGTTGATAGGCAGCGGCAAATTCGGAGGCCTTGCTGGGTACGCGGCCCTCAAAGCCTTGCTTCACTTGCCGCTCATTGAGGGCCGTGACGCCGGTCAGGAAGTCCGCCGTGTTGGCGCCCTCGGTGTGGATAAATCCCATAGACTCGAAGTATGGCCTAGCCTCCGCACGAGGGCCATAGAACAGGAGGCGTCCCTCTGCAATCACGCAAACCTGGGACTCCTTCAGCTTCATTACAGCCATCCACGTACCTTATCAAATTGCTCATAAATGCTGTTACCTGCCTGGTACAGACTCATCACGTTGATCTGCTTCTTGATGTCGCTGAGCTGGCGACAGACTTTGGTAAAAAGGAGCGCAGTGTTCGCGTCCAGACCGCGCGTGGGGTTGTCCCACATAAGAATGTGGGACGGGGAGGTCAGTGCTTCAGTGAGAGTGAGGCGCTTGCGCTCGCCACCAGAAACACCGCGGACGTATTGGTCGCCAACCTTTGTGTCCTGCGTGTGATCGATTCGAAGGGCCCGGAGCAGATCCAGTTTGGTTTTCTCCTGGTACGCATTGGCGGATTGCGGCTTCCCATTGTAGTCGAGAGGGCGGGCGCGTTTGGAGACGGTGTTCATGCGCATCGCAAAGTCCATCGTCTGCCCTACGAGGAGGTTGGGGTCATGCCATTCCTCCTCTGAGATGTACGTGATAGTGGCAGCCATGTGGAGGTGTTCGGGTGATCCGGCCACAATATCGCCATAGTACACGGTGCCTTCCATGCCAGCGTACGAGTCGGTCTGCCCCGCCAGTGTCTTGAGAAATGCTGTACAGCCTGAGCCCGGTCGTCCAACGACGAGCATCGTCTCTCCAGGGTGCAGGCAACCATGGAAGTCGTGGAAGATGTATCGCTCGCCCTTGCGTAGGCCCGGCTCCCCTTTCGCGGGGGTCGGATCGCCTTTGTGCCAGTGCATTGAAACTTCCCCTTCGGTCTGAGCAGATTTGGCGCGGTTGTATGCCTTGGTTTGCTTCTTCGCTTGCAGCGCAAGCAAAGGAATGACGGTGGAGCCGAGGTCTGACGCAAAGCGAATGTCCTCGGCACCGCCAATGCCTCGCAGCGAGACGTGGCTCCAAGTCAGAGATAGACCGTGGTCAGATTCCAAGCCTCGGGCTTCCCGGGCTTTCTGGTCGAGCTATGCTTAGCTCAGTGAAAGGTGCAGGCACTCACCAGCAGCTGTCTTTCGAACGTCCATTCTTTGTGGCGATCACCAGTCGTGTTGACGGAGGCTGTTTTCGATGGAGGTATGGTGGAGCCGTCATCGGACGGGGCAAGCTTTCTTGAGGGTTGGGTGGTGGAGGGAGTGAGTCCACCTTCAGAGTGTGTCCACTCTGAAAGGTTCATACTCTGCACTTTTAGCGCATCTTTCACGATTCTGACTTACAAAGAGTGTGTTGCGGTTGGTAGTTGTGTTGCAGAGACCTCTCTCTTCACCGTTCACAACACTTTATACTTTCAGTGTTCCTCTGGCACCTCGGGCGCGGTCACAACGATGCTAGGCCGCGTTTGTCGACAGGTCGGGGTCCGGACAACCTTTCGCATTGTCAATACGTCGCTGCTCTCGCACAGCATTGTTTAATGTGCCTTCCTGCCCGGATTGATGCACGATACGGCTGCAGGCAATCTTGCCCTGCCCAGATAGGAGGCCACAGATTGTGGGACAATGGCGGACCGTGGGCGGTCCCACAGCGCCACCAGGGTATCGGACGAGGGTCTTCGGCAAACGTGCGACAATCTTTCCATGTAAATAGCTCTCAGATCCTCGGCCATCCGGCACCTAGTACCGATGACCGTTTCCAGCAGCGAGTGCGGTGGCTCTTGTCGGCATCTTTATGCACTGTCCTTACTGTTCGAAACCGCCGAGGCCGAGCGGAATCTGAGTTGGGAGGAGCAGCTAACTCGCCACTCACGGACCAGACTCGGCTGCAACTTTGTAACTTTTCATGCCAGGGTATCAGCCAAAAATATATCAGCAGCGTGGCGTTCAGGTGGACGGCGATCCCACCCAGCCTAACCCTTTGATTCGCGGTCATCTGTTGCCGGTTGCCACCAGCGTTTGACATCAGCGGGGTCCGAAATATCTCCATGTTGCGACAGCCGCTCAGTAGGTTAGCAGCTCAGCAGTTAGCTGGGCCGCGAAGCGTTGCCGGCGGCTCAAAAGGTACCGCACCGCAGCAACAACCTGCGATGGCGTCGACGTAGTTCTTGTCATAAATGGCGTACAGTCACAGGGCTTGCACTCGCTCGGAACATGTGCCACAATGAGGATACTACAGCAAGCACGAAAAGGTGTGAGGGCGCTGCTAGCATAACCTGACGGCCTGACGCACCAAGTACAGAAACCCGTCTACCGGCCGCTGGACGGGGTTAACAGACCTGGCAATGTAGTTCATCGCATCTCGGG
Source organism: Apiotrichum akiyoshidainum (assembly GCA_002973495.1). NCBI lineage: Eukaryota > Fungi > Basidiomycota > Tremellomycetes > Trichosporonales > Trichosporonaceae > Apiotrichum > Apiotrichum akiyoshidainum. The sequence continues at coordinate 61,456 of PQXP01000021.1, forward strand.
GTCGATAATGAAAGCTCCTCGACGATCAGAGGACAGCCTTCGCGGTTTGGGCCCATTCCTTTGCAGCCAGCTGACGCAAGTCCTTGCGGAGGATCTTGCCAGACGGCGACTTGGGAATACTGTCAATGATCACGACGCCTCCCCGCAGCTTCTTGTGGGCAGAGACCTGTGCGGCCACCCAGTCCGCCACCTGGGCGCAGAACGCCCCCTTGTCCTCGGGCTTCAGTTTCGCGAGGCCCTCACGTGTTGGGACAATGTACGCACTACGCATGAGCAACGACGCGCAAAAACGAAGGACTCACCGAGGAAGCTCTGTCGCTTGCATGTCATCCCACACGCCGATCACGCCAGCATCTGCCACCAACTTGTGTTCGATAAGGAGCGCCTCGAGCTCGGCGGGAGCCACTTTCTCGTCAGGCCTGATGCCACACGTGTACTCACCCTGCAGTCCCTTGTACTTGATAAGCTCCTTCATGCGGTCCACCACCTTGAACCAGCCGTGCTCGTCCATGGTGAGCACGTCCCCGCTCATCAGCCAGCCGCCGGGTGCGATAGTCTTTGCCGTGGCTTCGGGGTTATTGTGGTAGGCCGGCATAACCGCCGGTCCACGAACCCAGAGCTCTCCAGGCTCGCCCACAGCGGCGTCCGTTCCATCCTCTTTGACAAGACGTCCCTGATACGCTGGGGCCAGAACGCCAACCCATCCGAAACGCCCCTCGGCCATAGCGGTCGTGTAGGACGTCGCGGTGCCTGTGCACTCGGTCATTCCTGCACTGTGAGCATTGCTGGTCTGTCGAGCGCTCACCATAGGCCTCAAAGAGGGTGAATCCAAACCGGCGGTACACCTCCTTGACAAGGTCACCGGAAAGTGGAGCCGCACCGCACATGACGGAACGGAGCGACTTCAGGTTGTACTTTGGAACATTCTCCGAGTTCATCCACGAGAGAAGAACAGGAGGCACAAGGAGACCGACAGTGATCTGGTGCTTTTCAATAGCATTCAGGACGGGAATCTCCTCATACTTGGGCATCAGCACAGCCTGGATGCCCCATGCGACAGGAAGGAACATGCCCGTGATGCATCCGTAGATGTGGGACATGGGGAGGAACGCCAGGAGCTTGTCCTTGCCAGCATGTACTGGCTCGAACGACAGTCGACCACACTGGAACTGGCTCGTGAGGTTGTAGTGCGTGGTAATGACACCCTTCGGCAGCCCTGTCGTGCCCGACGAATAGAACAGGAAAGCAGGAGCGTTGGGCTCATGCTCGAAGCGTTCTGGAATGGCACGCTCAGCAGAGATGTCGTAGATGGAATGCAGCTCATGCTCGCTCTTTTCAGAAAGGAGAACAACGCGAGAGGTGGGAATGGTCTGCTTAAGCTTCGAGCGCGCCTTCGCCAGCAGTGGAACATGGGACGGGGACACGAAGAGCACCGAGGCACCAGAGTTGTTGACCTGGTGAGCGATCTCATCGGACGTGCTAGGAGTTAGGACCGCGGGCCTCGAGACTCTCCGACTGCTAGGTCCGAGTTACTCACTATGCAGCGTTGGCAGGGGTAATAACAAGGCCAGCGGCGAGACAGGCCCAGGCGGTCACCGTCCACTCGATGGAGTTTACGCCCCAGATGCAGGCGGTATCGCCTCGCTTCAGACCGAGCTTCCGGATGCCGCTAGCGAGGCGGAGGCTCGCGTCCTCGACCCATCCGCGGGTTACTTGTCTGCCAGTAATGCCATCAATGTAGCAGACCGTCTCGGGGGGAAAGTCGGACTCGGGCGACACGCCCGGCGCGTCGGGAAAACCAAAGTGCCAGAGACCGATCTGGGGAAGGAACGGGGTAGGGTGGGGCGAGTGGTAGATAATGGGACCAGTCATGTTGAGTGATGAACGAGGGAGGGCTCAACGCTCAGCGATAGGTTTAAGAGCCCATAATCACTAGGCTGCCCACCGTGCGTGATGGTGGAGATTGTGGGCCGGTTGCAAATCAACGCCATGTTCTTCGCATTAGCCATGAAGGGCATCCCAACTCGCCGAAGGCCGGCATCACAAGGTGCTGTCTAGAACCCGTTGGAAAACCGATGGGACTGAAAGCCATACTACTCTGCAACTTAGTATGTGGCCAAAACGCGCTGGTTCGACTCCTAGTCGCCGATCATGGTTCTGAGCATGGCTAGACAGGCGTCGCTCCCAAACCATGGTTAATGACGTCTCTCCATTTATGCGGCCTCATTATGTAATCTGGGTCGCGCCTTGGCGTAGGACAGGCGGGTGTTGGGGCAGGACATGCTGTTCCTCTCCAGGTCGGTGGTTGGAGCTCCGTGAACGTGGTAACTTTGGCTCTCTGGACACGGACACGGACACGAGATGTGGTGCTTTATGGCCTTGGCTGCAGCCATCACACTGGCAGAGCACACCACCATGAGATTGGCCAGAGATCCCGAGATAAAACAAACGTGCGCGTCGAAACCTGACTTGCCCTTGGGGCCCCCACATCATTTAATGACGTGTACTGGCTTATCAAACCCAGTTCAAGGGCCACCACCAGGATCCAGGCTCCGGGTTGTTGTTGAATGTCCAGACGGCAGCGTGGTCATGGTTCGGTGACCTCCAAGGAACCATCTCCGTCTCTCACCAATCTCACCAAGCATCGCTACTATCACCATTTAACGACACGCGCAGCACACGGCGTTCAGACGCACCGCCGACATGAAGTACGGAAAGGAGTTTCAACAGATCCTCGACGCGTCCGACTTTCCCGATGACTGGAAGACGAGCGCTATCGAGTACCGTAAAGTGAGTCTGAGCCCAGGACTTTGGCCGCCACCCCCACAGCCCTGCTCAGCAGTTCCTACCTTGTCTCTCATGTGTCCTCCTTGCCCCGGTGGTCACACGAGCAATGATCGATGCCGTGTCACTGACACACGTAGCTCAAGAAGCTTATCAAGAATGTCGTCGCCGAGCTCGAAGGCATGGGTCTTCCACCCACCGTGCTCCACCGACTGCTCGTGACAGAAGGCGTTTCCCCTGCCAGAATTTTGAGTGCCGAAACCTCTGCTGGCCCCACAGACGTCAGCGGAGGAAGCGGTACGCCGCTGTCCGAGCCCGATGACAGCGTCTTTGAATTCGAGTTTGAGGTCGACAACGAAACCGCCACCGCCGCCCCTTTCGTATCTCCCAAGGAGGTATTAGTGGACCCAGTATTTGACGACGACAACGCCTCTATTCTCCAGTCGGAAGAGGCGGGGAATGCTAGCGGCTCGCTACCAAAGGAGCCCACACATAGGTTCCGCCTGAGGATGCTGTCCGACAACCAGTCTTCAGCTGGTCAGTCACCGCTGGGATCTGGCAGTCGGCCTGGAACTCCGCTTGTTGACGACTCGGGTTCTCCGCGTCCAGTGGGTGTGGCCGAGATGTTGCGCTCAAGAAGTACTGGTGGCCATGTCACCCAGTCCCCACGCAGCCGGAGTGCAAGCCCAGCCCCAGTCGGAACCCCCGAGTGTCGCCGCATTGTTCATGCCCGTGCAGGCACCGACAGCGGCAACGTGACTGCCCAGTACGTTCTTGCTGGTGAGTAGCTTTGGATCGTCCGCTCTGTGTTCCCTGCTCATCAATGTTCAGGCGACGAGGCAAGCCCCGTGCCGCAAATTCGGCTGCATGTGGCCAACTTTGAGGCAGCTACGCGACGAGCATCGCTCCCTACCTCGACACCAACTGATACCACCAACAACACACCCACATCATTATACCTTGATCTCCCGACTGATACCGAGGATGACGATGACAGCCCTGGTGTGGGTCGACTGACTGGCACGACACTGCCTCCAGTACCACCAAGTCCGTCGCTGTTGAAATCTCGCACGGCCGCCTCGCCCATCTGGGCAATCGCCACTGCTGGAAACGCCGATGGGCTCGTGGAACTCTCCATCGGAGAGCCAGCAGAGCAGGTCGATGACGGGATCGATTTGACAACCCCCACAATGGGCGCGGCCGCGTCGAGCATCGTTCCGTCCCTGTCGCTCGCTGCTGCAGGGGCAGAGATGGATTTGACACGAGCGGTGTCTACCATAACGCAGGCACAGGGCCGGGAGTTTATTATCAATCTTCAGTCGGACATGGCCTTCTTCAACGTCCTCACGGCGGCGCTCAAGTCGCTATCCGAGTTCCACGCCGCTCAGCAGGATCAGTTCCACGCCGCTGTCGACGCGCTGAGCATGATGATCTCGCAGTCGATCCAGCCGGGAGAAGTTCCGATTCTGCTGCCCGCTCCTCTCAACTCTGGTCCCGTGGACGGAACGGTTACACGGTTCCAGTACACGTCAGGCTCGACGCCCGTCTCGCAGAAGGAACTGTACGCGTGGCGCGAGATCTTCAGCCTATGGGTGGAGTCCCAGATCTTTGAAAGCAACGCCGAGCGCGACCGCGGCGAGCGCACCGTCGAGGAAGCCGAACGGCGCTTGAAGCTCTTTGCCAACGAGGTCGTCAAGCGTGGGCTCGGAGACCGGCGAAGCTTCAAAGGCAAGCGGACACGAAAGGCCTGGGACGAATTCCTGAGGCTCAATGTCCTGCTTCTCGACCTGAAGCGCTTCCAGATGGCGAACATTAATGCTGCGAGGAAGATTCTCAAAAAGCACGACAAACGGACGGCTTTGACTGCCAGTACAGGTCTTGCCTCATTTGTGCGCACCACCCTTACGGCCCATGTCGACAACGACGGCAACGTCTCGACCTGGACATTCTATAATACCAGCCTTCCGCACGTCCTCCTGGCAACCTTGACAAACACTCTTCTCCCGTATGTCGCCAACGTGTGGTCTCATTCCTAACACACAGTATCCTCCCGAGCCTCGACGACTATGCCTGCTTGATCTGCATGTCCATCGCATTCAAGCCCATCCGGTTATCGTGCGGCCACCTGTTCTGTGTCCGATGCCTTGTCAAGATGCAGCAGAGGAGCAAGGAACAGTGTCCGCTCTGCCGCTCCCCATCCGTCTTGGTCGCCGACAAGAGTAAGTCGGAGTATACGTTGCAATGCTGACATTCAGGCTGCCTCGACACGTCGCTCATGGCCTTTATGCGCGACTGGTTCCCGAAAGAGGTCAAGGAAAAGTCGCGGGACAACACGACTGAGATCGCCAAGGAGCAGTTGCAAGATGCGGGCATCGACACTAGATGTCGCATCATGTAAGATGTTGGACCACCATTTAATACAGAAGTGTAATGCATAGTCGAGTGGGTGGGCTAACCCTGCGGTCGCAGAACGGAACAGGCACGACCCGCATGCCAGCATCGTCTATTTGAGCGCTCAACGCTAACGAGGAAACTTGACCTAGGCCTTGGGGAAGAAGGCCACGTCGGTGATCTGGTCGACGCCGTCGTGCGAGGCAGCGAGCGTCCACACCTCCTTGTGCTGACCCGAGATCTTGTAAATCTCGAGCTTCTTGTTGTTGAGACCGGCAACCGCGACATAGTTGCCGTCGGGTGAGACCTTCATTCCGCGGATGTGGTCGCACTTTGTGACAATGTCGGTAATGACCTTGGGAGGGGCACCGGGTGTCTCGACGGACAGGATTGCCACTGCGTCACCCGCGGGCGGCTTGTAGTCGGGGTGGGTCTTGACGATAGCGAGCTGGTTGCGGTTGGAGGCGTAGAGGGTCGTGGGGAGGGTGGGGTGCGCGACGAGCTCACCAGCGCCCATGAGCTTGCCGTAGCCCGAGGGGAGGTCAGGAGGGAGAATCGAGACGAGATCCTCCGCGACCTTGCCCCCCTTCTGGAGCGCAACTACAGAGTTGGAGATCTCGCCCAGGACGTACATGTCCTTTCCGTCGGTGGTGGCCAGGTGGCGCGGGGCGAAGCCTTTCGCAACCTTGTACTCGTCCTTGAGGGTCGGGTTGCCGTTCTCCAGCGTCCACGTCCACACCGAGTCGGAGCCGTAATCGGTGACCCACACCATACCGTCGCTCGTCTGGGCGGAGCAGTGAGCGCGAGACATGCTCTGCTGGGGGTTGGGGGGGCTGCCGTTGACCGTGTACGCGTAGGGGAGCGAGAACCCCTTTACGCTGGTGCTATTGCTGAGCAGGCCGTCGGCGCCGAGTGCGACATAGGCGGCCAAACCAGCAACCTCAAGGGTGCCAAAGTTGGCCACCGCGAGAAAGTCGCCAGCGTACTTGACTTGGACTGTTAGTATGTGTGCATGCATGGGTAAGGACGACGGCATGTCGGAGACATTTTGGTTCATTCAGGCACACGTCACGGCCACGAAACACCGCCACGCGTCGCCCATTGTACTCACTGTGAACGGGAGCCTGGCCGGGCAGGTTAGCCTGACCGGTGACATCGGCGCTGCCCTTGTTGTTGAGCTTCATGGAGAGGAGAATGTTGTCGTCCGAGAGAGTGTAGAAGGCGCCGTTGGACTTTGGGCCCGCAGGCTCGATCCAGCTGGGGTTCTTGGGCATGTCCACCGTGCCGGTCACCGCGACCGACTTGCCATCAAAGCTGAAGATCGTGGTGGTGTTGCCGAACTGGCCCGCGACGAGGGTGTACGCGGTGGCGAGGGTCGTGCCCTTGCAAGAGCGAGGGAGCTTCATGGTGCGGAGCAAGGGAGGTCGGAGGGAGGAGATGAAGGTGACGGGGAGAAGTGGTTCAAGTGCGAAGAGGTGTCGCTGTAGCTCTTTAAGCCCAGGTTGTTGACTTCCAGAGTCGATGAGAGAAAGAAGAGAAAGAGAAATGAGAAATGAAAGATCGATCAGGCTGTGTTCTTGCAGATCAGAGACATGTGTCCTCTGAGACGCTGTCCAGAACGGCGGAACAATACATGGAGGGGAGGTTACGCACAATGGGTTTCACGCGCACGAGGAACATGACATGATCTGGGACGCACTCGTAACGTTGGTCAGGCACAGCAAGGACCGATGCCGTGCAACTGGCACCAGATCTACCCGCCTCAAACTGCTGGCGGGCGGTATCGTGGACAGCTCGATTGTTTCAGCTCTCGAAACTGTCCGTTCACTGCCTTTGTGCACAGATTGAACGGCCAACGCGGCGCCATGGCCCCAATTCTGGCACCCTCAAACGGCTGTTGACAACCCGTCCGTCACCTCTGTTATCCTTCCGTGTTCCTTGTTGTGTGGTCTTGGTAGTGCCATCTGCTCAATGCACGGCGAGAAGCACTCACGTCCGGCACGATGGTCGTCACCGCTTACGGATAGCGCTGATGGGAGGATCAGGCGTGCTAGGCTGTGGGCACGCTCTCACCGCTCCCGTGGAGGGGCATCTGCTGTCGAATGTGTCGAGGCTGGAATCGAGAACGCGATGTACGCGACATGATCGAAGCCGTCCAGACGTGCACTTCCTGCCATTGCTGCAGCTTTGGAGGCAGAGCAATGACGGGAAACGTAATGTGTCCGACCAGGTCTCTAATCGCGGTAAGAAGCTCTCAGAGTTTTCCTAGATCAGAGTCCTTTGAAGGTTCCAAGTTCACAGTCGTTCAAAGGCGATTGATGCCAGAGGCTCTGATCCCGAGCGAAACGAAGAGAGGAACAGACCATCGAAACTTACGCGCTACCTCATGTCGTGTGCTCCCGATACTGCGTCAGGTCTTGTGTTCTCCGCTGCCTGCCATGGCCTCCCAACGTCTCGGGTGGCATCCATATCTGATTCGCGTCTGCGTCCTGGTGTCAGGATATCAACCGCTGGAAAAGTGACAGTGCGCTGGTGGTGATATGGCGGCGCTCGCCGCATTTCTTGTCACCACTCCGCGGCCGAGATGAGATGTGCTCCGGCAGCTCGTAAACCACCACCACTGAGTTGTATTCTGAAAACTTTTCGCAAAAAGGTGCGTATCTAGATTTCCGGGAACCTGTCTGCATGTGCCGAGCACCCCCATATGACCATGCATGGCTAAACACCAAGAACAATGTGACTTGGCCACTGCTGTGAAGTAAATCACGTGACTCCGGATGAAGCCGAAGTCCGGGCCCGTTCTTGCTCTCTGCTCCAGGCTGCTGGTAAGGCAGCTGCCGTCGTTGCATAGCATACCCCGTTGTCATTGTTGCATCTCCGACACTCTTGCGGCCAGGACCGTTGTTAAGAGCCCCACCGGGGTGGGTTGTGTTGATGGCGACGACCGACCATCCCATCATCTGGCAGGGGATCCAGACATCAGCGCCAAGCTTCTTGGAGACTGAGAGTCAGGGAACTGTTCAACTACCTCCAGTATCAGACTTACTCATCTGAGAAGGCAGCTCGGCGAACAGGAACGAAACGTAGAAGATGGTCTGGCCCAGGTTGTAGTCGGCAGTCGAGAGGCCAAGGTCATTCAGGAGGCCGTCCGAGAGAGCGTTTCCAATGTTGTAGCGATCGAGGTTAAGAGCGGCAAAGCAGAGGCAAGCAGCAGCGGCAACGCGCAGATCGATACGGCGGAGCAGCTTCTTTTCCTCCTCGGGTGTCCAAGTAGCGCGCGGATCCCAGCGGTGCTTGGACTCGTAGCTGTCGGGGGGCTCATAGTATCTGTTGTCAGTTGATGGTAGAGACTTTTTAACTCACTTGTTGATAAGGTCGACCTCGGAAGAGACGGAGGATGTGGTGGCGGTGCTTGCCTGTGCCTTGGCGCCGATCGACTTCTCCTCGTCCGAAGAGGACGAGGTAGAGTTTGAAGGGCGGCGATCGTATTCGATTGTGTTGCTGGGGGCGGACATTGTAATGTGTCTTCGTTCTAGTTTGAAGGCTTTTTGATATCTAGAGTGGTGTGTCGCCTGCGGCCTTTCGTGCAGGCTGGGAGGCTTGGAAGTAGCTATGCTTGTTGCTGGGGCTCTTCTTCTCGCGACTATCTTTGCCTTTTAATGACCGGAAGGATGGCTTGGCCGASMKGTTCACGGCGGCCGGGAGTGCCGGGCGGCACAGTGCCGCCAATGCAAACTAGCGCGCTGCTGCGAGACCCACCCCGCCGAAGGTGGCATTCTCTTGCGTGTGCCGCATCCATCGACGGTCGAGGGGTAATCTCAGCCGTCACGTTTGTGTGCCACACCGCTGCCACTACCAATTACAACAAACTCAAAAGGGCAAGATGGGTGGAAAAGTCAAAAAAATTAAACCAAAGAATCAGCAACCACAGCCACGTTTAGCGTCCACTTCGTCCAGCATCCTACATGTGCATGCAATGTCGTCTTGTCGCAATCGGCAACGGACCCGCAGCCCTCGCGGCAACGTTGTCGCCGAGCGACGATCATCAGCGCGTCGAGCGATAAACTCGCATTCTCACTGGCTATCGTGTACCAGCCTAGGTCCCGGTGAATTTCGCTGGGTACGGCCAGTGGCCGCCCTGCCGCTGCCAATCAGCCGAGATAACACTGGCAGCGAGTTACGCAATTGGCCACGCCAAGCACACCATCAGTCTTACAGGTGGCGCATGCATTAGCTGCACCAAGCACCCCCGCACGCACACCCTGCAAATGCACATTCCCTAAGCGTGCTCCCCCGCATGCAATGATGCAATCCTGAGGCCCGATGTTTCTATGAATGCGCGAACCCACGCATGTGTCCAGCATGTGCAGTGTCCCCAGCTGTGGCCATGTCGGTCCGCAATCTCCGGTCGGAAGCTATGGTAGCTCAACCCAGATTATCTCACTGCCTTGCTCGCTTGTTGCTTGTTCGCGATGGCCCGGCGGCCGTCCAGAATATTGCAATCATGAAGGAGCGGGCACAAAGCTGCTAACGCTTCATGACGATACGCTCTCAGATGCTCGGTAGTCTCGGGGGCTTTGTCCTCCTCGGTGATTACCCCGGCTTGCAGGCTTCTGACAGTTAGTAATTAAATCAATTGCGACAACCGTGATATGTATCGGTGCCTGTTTCGCTGTCTGTGCATTTGTGTTTGTGTCTGTAAAGGGGAATGGCGGCAGCCGTCCTCCTCTTGGCAGCCGGCCGCTGAGAGGCCTCTCCTCCGTGGCGAGCCGGAGATCCCGACGCTGCCAGCTTCCGCCTGTCCGCTGCGAACGTCTGCCCACTCTCCAGCGACAGCACTGCTGCTCTCAAGGCAAACGGGCAATGACTACGACTGCGGGGAACCCGGGGCCCGGACGTTTGAGATGCAGTCGTGCCTGCGTGGGGACAAGTGAGATGAGATGGGAGGCGAGAGATGACGACTTGGATTGTCGGCCGTCGCCATCATCGCTAGATCGCCAACTCACGTGGCGCGCAGTCCACTGTGCCGCAGAATGGTTATCGTGGGCATCAAAGTTGGAGTCATCCTCCGGCAAAGTAGCCGCCAGCGGTTGGTGCAGAAGTATAAGATGTCAGCGTGAGCGGTCAGAAGAAGGCATCAACAAACGACAGCACAACAACGTTCGCAAACACGCCAAGGCTCCCAGCACTTTACGACTCTATCAATCTCAACCACCCTCCAGCACATCTTCACCATGGCTCCTGTCGCCGTCGCCACCGCTCCCCAGTCGGACACTGTCGCCGACCTCAAGGCCGCTGTCGCCAATGTAACCATCTCGGACGCTGCCGCCCCCGTCGACCTCCGCGCGTTCGCCCACTTTGACAACACTCCGTTCGTCGGCACCGAGTTTAGGACCTACTCGAAGGAGGGTCTTCCTACTCTGACCGTTGCGGACGTGCTCGCCGACGACGCCAAGCTCAAGGCTCTTGGCCGCCTCGTCAGCGAGCGCGGTGTTGTCTTCTTCCGCGACGCCGTCATCACTCCCGATGAGCAGAAGGTGCTCGTCGAGGCCCTCGGCCGCCACGGCGGCAAGCCCGCGAGCTCTGGCCTGCACATCCACCCCCTCACGCTCAAGGACCAGAAGGAGGGTGACGAGATTACTCTTATCTCCAACAAGTTTGTCTTTGGCAACAAGTTTAAGCGCGGCGACGCCGGACAGCAGCTCGAGAAGCCCCTCGGCAAGGTCCTGTGGCACTCGGACATTACCTTTGAGAACATTCCCTCCGACTACGCCTCGCTGCAGATCCGCACCCTGCCCGAGGTCGGCGGCGACACGCTCTGGGCCTCGGCCTACGAGGCGTACGACCGCCTCTCGCCTGCGCTCCGCGGCTGGCTCGAGACCCTCACCGCCGTCCACCGCGGCCAGGTCTTCCTCGACCTCGCCAAGGCGGTCGGCTCGGACATCCGCGAGCCCCGCGGCTCCCCCGAGAACGTCGGCCAGGACCTTGAGACCACCCACCCCGTCATCCGCACCAACCCCGTCACTGGCTGGAAGGGCCTGTTTGTCAACTCGCAGTTCACCAAGCGCATCGTCGAGCTCAGCAAGGTCGAGAGCGACAACCTCCTCACCTTCCTCTTTGAGCACATTTCCGCAAACCACGACCTCCAGGTCCGCTTCCGCTGGGAAAAGGACAGCCTCGCGATCTGGGACAACCGCTCGAGCTTCCACGCCGCCACCAACGACGTTGACGGCACTCTCCGCGAGGGCACCCGCTCCGTCTCCATCGGCGAGCGCCCCTACTTTGACGCCAACTCCAAGTCGCGCCGCGAGGCCCTCGCCGAGCTCGCCGCGCAGCAGAAGCAGTAAAAGCGCATTGCGCAGAGGGGAATACATACAGTTTAGAAGAACGTTGTACTTGACGAATCCAATTAGCAACGAGCCATTACTTGGAAACGACGCATTACTTGGGATGAATGATTTTGGTTTTCTGCTTGTTGTCGCTGGTAGCTCTTTTTGCTTCCTCTACTTGTAGACGCCGATGAAGAGGGGAGCGCCAGTCGTGGCGACAATAGAGTAAACGAACGGCTGGTCAAACACGATATCGCGCAACGTGGGCTTGGCGGCGGGCCTGCCCGAGCGGGCAACCGTGATGGCAGTGGCAGCAGCGCCAGTGGCGCCCGTCTCGTTCCACTCGAGCTTGGCGACGTGGATAATGCTGTTGACCACGTTGGGGCCGGGGCCGAGTCTGGGAAAGTTGGCAAGCGGGACCCCGAGAGCCTTAAGGTGGTCGCACAGCTCAAAGCGACACTGGACCTCCGCCTTTGGCAGGCCCAATTTCCCGACGCTCTCGAGCACAAACTGGCGCGGAACGCCGTCGCGCTTCACTGCCGCGATGGTGTTGCCAATGTCCTTTTTCGGGAGCCACGCGAGGAAGAAGAGCGCCTCGTCTTTGAATGGGAGGCGGACGGCAGTGTACTCGTCCGTGTCCGCCGTCTTGATGCGCGTCCCGGACATGAACATCATGTCCACCTTGCGTCCTCCCGTACGTAGCGAGTCGTCGGAGGGGCCAAACGAGTGCGGCTTCGTGTCCGCCGGCTTGAACGCGCTCGCCCAGGTATCCTTGAACGCCAGCGCATTGACGAGAGCGAGGTGCGCCAAGGCCAGCTGTGCTGGCGAGACAATGTGGGGAATCGCTCCGTTCGTCTTGGCCTTCACGAACCCGTTGATGTCGGCCGCCGCGTCCGACAGCTTGTCGTGGTCCTGGCTGATGGCGGCCCCGAACTCCGCCACGTATGACTTGAACTCGTTTGAGATGTCAAATGCGCGCTCGGCAAAGACGGCGTTGCCGCCGACAAGCTTGTTGCCGTAGGTGCTCAGCAGGCGCGTGTGCTGCTTGTACGTCTTGGCGACCGTGTCGGGCTTGACGCCGAGCACGCCACAGAGCTTGTCGAGCACAGCACCCTCGGCACCGCCAGCAAGCAGCGCGAGGGCGAGACCTATCGAAAGCGGGGATACCGTCACATTGTCGCCGAGACACGATGTGAGGTCGAGGCCGAGGCGGAGAAGCGCGTTCGTGCTGTCCCGCAGGTCCCGAACTGACGAAGGTTCCAACTTCAACTTGCTGTCGCTGTGGTTCATTGCTGTAGTTGTCATGATGAAGGTGAGAGCAATGGAGCAGTGCAGAAGGTGTGGACAGAGGGTGTGGATGGACAGACGCGCTTGAGACTCACTGATCGAGGGCGAGTGAGATCTCATTCCCGGTTTTGGACAGTGAAAGGCGGTGCTCCAGGCGACGACACCAGACCAAACCCTGCGACGTGCGACGCGCGATCAGGCACAAGAGTCTTCTGCGGTGCATGCAGTGTTTTGTGTCAGAATGTCTGAGCGCAGGGCACACGCAGAAGTTCCAATCGGCACAATCTGCACCGGTCTTGTATGGCAGAGATGTCAGCCGTCCTTTGTGTGTGGCAGGTGGAGATGCAGTCCCCGACCTTGTCCAGGATTCCCGTCCGGTGCCAGTTACAGCAGTTGGCTCACCCTCAGTCGGTTAGTTTATCCAACAAGCCGTCATGTCCTCACAAAACCCCTCCATCTGCTCCTCTTCCCCTCCCTCTCTCTCTCTCTCTCTCTCTCTCTCTCTCTCTCTCTCTCTCTCTCTCTTTCTTTCTCTTTCTTTCTCTTTCTGCATCCCAGCGCGTTCGCCACAGCTCTCCCTCGATGAGGATCGCCAGGTGGCGATTGTTTCAAAATAAAATATGGCCGCTTAGCTCAGCTGGTTAGAGCATTGTACTAATAAGTTGAAACTTACTAGCCCATGCAAAGGTCGGCAGTTCGATCCTGTCAGTGGTCACTCCTTTTTGGAAAATTTTTGCCGTCTTTTCCCTATCGTTTTGCTCCCGGTTCATCATCTTTCGCTCTTGGCATGTAGTTCGGCCAAGGTCCGACCAGGCACACAGCATTGTGCCTCGCGTCGTTTCTGGACGAGAAGACGACAAGGGTGCAAGGTAGGTAATTCGCGCATCGCGTGGTGCGCAACGGCACAGCGTACAGCGGACAGCGCGCAGCGGCGCGGCAGCTCAGCAGGGTGCTGTTCGGTCCTCGTGCAGGCTCCCCGGCGTCGTGCTGGTGTGCGCACCGACGGCGGCACGCAAAGGGTGCTACCGCGCGGTCGCGAGGAACGAGCCACATGCGCAGCGGCACTTTCCAAACAGAGAACGACCAGCGGCTAGCCACCAGCGACCAGCGACCAGCGACGACTCGCCAGCGTCCCGGGCGTCTCGGACGGCGGGTGCTTCATCTGCGAGTGGCGATCTTGCAGTCGCCACCGAGTGGCAAAACGCGGCTCGTTTGCAAAAGCGGTGCAAGAACGGTTCCTTTGATAGTTTGATAGCGATAGAGTGTAATCTCGGAATAAAACCGACGGGCGATAACCGCCGTTACTGCCGTGCTGCGTGGTTGCTGTGTTTTCGCGGGCTGGTTGCACAGTCGTCGTTGGCACTGCTGCTGCTGCTGCTGTTGCTGCTGCTGCTGAGCATCATCTGCGGCAGGTGGACATGTCCCAGATGGAGCTGGGGGGCGGGGACGGGGGCAGCGGAGAGTAGGCGCACAGAAGTCTCCTTCATGCTCGCATGGTCAACCTCACCCCATACTGCGCACAGCGCTCACAGTATGCAATTGGCAGCCTCCCCTTTACTCATGACGCATGCACCTGTCAGTGAGCCCCACTCTTTTGCAATGATCAAAACTGCGCCTCGCACTGCAAAGCCCTGGCGGCCTCGACTCGGACTGGCGCCACAGCTCGACAGCTCGCAGCCCCACTGGAGAAATGATGTGCCATTGCATGTCGCGACCACTTGCAACGCGGATGCTGCGGCCCATGATTGGGCGGCGCCGGTGGCCACTGCCCTGCAGTCAGTCGTTGTCTGTGCTCTTGTTCTCTTCTCTCCGCGCAGCAGCAGCAAGAAGACAAGCCACCGAGTTCTGACACACTGCTCCTGAGAGAGCCACCACTCGTCCTGAGTCTAAGCCTAATAGTGCAATATACACCCTCCATCTCCGGCAGGATGTGGGTCGGACATCGATTGCAGCAGAGCGGTGGTGGTGGTGGCGACGACGAGGTCTGCGGAGCGAGAAAGTATGACAATTCTCCGCCCACGGTCCGCAGCCATCTGCACTGGTTGAGAGTGACGCACCGCCATGTCGTCGACCATCTGTCGCAAATCTGAGAGGCACCTCGCAACTTTGCGATGCCGCAAATCGCAGACTGCCTTAGGCCGTCTGTCTGTTTCCGGGTGCCACTGGCGCCAAGTGAAATTTTGTTGCTTTCTCTCTTTTTTCTTGTGCTCCGGTAGACCTCCGGGTGTGGAGGGGAGGAGAGGGGAGGGGAGGGGAGGCACGGGCAAGAGCGGGGCAGAGAGACAAAGCACGAGATGCCTTGTGGATGATTGACGTCAATAAATTATGTAAAAGGTGAGCCCAAAACAAAGTTAACTCGGACCCTGTGCTGCTGCGCATTTTGCTGTTTACCTGGCTGGTGGTTGGGTGGCCTGCCTGGTTGTGGCGTTTTCACTGGCGCAAAGCCGAAGCACCGAACAAGGGGTCAAGACCCCCAGCACTGTTTATCCGGTGGTGTTGTGCACAGGATGATGCACTCCATCGCAGCATCGCAGAGAGGCAGAGGGAGGCACAGAGCAGAGAGATCACAGCGTTGTTTGTGCGGTTGACAGACACCCCAAAGATATATATATATATACGGCCTGCCCCTCATTCCGTCCACATTCCATCAACCACTCTTCTCCTCTCAACACCGAACCCCAACCCCAACCCCAACCCCACCTTTCACCATGAAGCTCGCCCTTGCCCTCCCCCTCCTCGCCGTCGTCGCCGCCGTCCCCAACCAGGCCAACGAGCGTGGTCGTAAGTCTTCCCACCCCTCCCACCGCTGCAAGCACTGACACTCTCACAGTTCTCGACGACATCACCTCGGCTGTCGGCGGCGCCGTCGACGCTGCCACCTCCGCTGTCGGCCAGGCCTTTGACACTGTCACCTCGGGTGTCGAGGCTGGTGTCACCGGCCTCACCTCGGTCGCCAAGGATGGCGCCACCGCCGTCGAGTCGGTCGCGTCCGTCGCTACCTCGGGCATCAAGGATGGCGCCAACTCGGTCGAGTCGCTCGCGTCCGTCGCCACCTCGGGCGCCAAGTCCGTCTGGACCGACGCTACCGGTGCCGTTCAGACTGGCGCTTCCGACGTCAAGTCGGGCGCTGGCGCTGCCGCTACCGCGGCCGGCTCGGCCGTCTCGGGCGCTCCCGCCGCCGCCTCTTCCAAGTCGGGTAGCTCCCGCACCGTCGCCGCCGCCGTTGTCCCCGCTGTCGCCGGTGCTCTTATCGGCGCTGCCCTCATGTTCTAAGCAACTCTACCCGACGAGCCTGTCCGAGTTGTCGCAAAACCGCGCGCCTCGCTCGCGTCGATACCCCTTCTCACGGCTGCCGCTTCCTGCGCGCCCCGTTCTTGTTCCCTTCTGTTTACACCCTCCATCCTTATTCCGCGCGCAAAATCCGCCGCCTGTAGATATGTGATATGATACATGATCCCAAACGCTACATGACCTCGGACAATGTACCTGACCCACACTTTGACCTTCTGACGTATCAAGGCCTACTGCTCATCTGCTCGGTGCCCCTTGTCGCGGCGATGATGAAACTGGCATGTCGGTGCTCTGCGGTTGTCGGCCCGTTCCATCATTCCTCGCGGGCTGCTGCTGGTTTGTCCACTGGCCCACCTGGTGGCCTCGGATACCCACCCAAGACATGCCGACGACATGCCAACGATTCTTCGGGCTCAACATACAGCGCTTCTTTCTTCTCTCATCCTTCTTAGACTCCCGCACTGGATGCTGTCACTGGTCACCAGTCACACTGATAGTCGAACCGCGGATCCGTCTCTCTCACTTCGGCGCTCCCGGACAGAGTTCCGCCAGGCCACGGCGACAGCTTTCCACGGCGCACCCCCTGCTCGCGCCCTGGCTGCTGGTCCACACACTTGCGCCCCGCGGCCTTCAACATCCCCACCTCACTTCGGCTGATTGAGCTGTCCAGCCACACAGCCGCAGCACCTCGCATACCACAGAGCACCCTGGCAGACGTAACCGCCGACAGGACTGCAGGCATCAGTGAGTCGACGCGTCCGTACGCGTCCGTACGCGTCCGTCCTTGTGCATGCAGGGACCAGCAAGACCAGCGAGACCAGTCGCTTCGTTGAGGTCCAAGCCGAATGCCGTCGCGACCCTCAGTCCAGACCTGGGCGGGCGGGTGGGTGGCGGAAGACCTGGCCGACCTGCTACCAGCGCCCAGCAGGCAAAGTCTAATTTGGCGCCACGTGCGTGTTGTGCGTGCTCGCGTGCTTGGTGCCGCGCATTCCACAAAGCGCTGCTATGAGGCAAGCTCCGCTGTAGGTGTCAGTGTCAGTAGTTGTCCCGCTCCGTCTCCTCCATCTCCAGGACGATGCATGCCGCGGTTGGCGAGATGCGGAGAGAGAATGGATGGGATATGGGATATTGCGGAACCAGGAAATGGAGGGCAGTGAATCATGGCGGCAAACAGGGAGGAGCCAATCATAGCGGGCGGCCGGACGCGAGTGATTATTTGTGTCCCCCGCCCAGGCCCACCTTTCTTCCCCTCATCCCCCCCCCCAAATCCCATAAGCCTCTCTTTCTTTCTTCCATACCACCCCATCCACCACAATGCCCAAGACCGACACCCCCGCTACGCGCCGCTCGTCGCGTGTCGCTGCCCGCGCCGAGACCAAGAAGGTGTGTGCTTGCTGCTGACCACTCTGACGCTCCGTCCGCGCGGCATCCGCCACTGACACGCAGGACGAGCCCGTCAAGGCTGCGCCGGCCAAGAAGGCCGCCGCTCCCAAGAAGGCCGTCGCCGAGAAGAAGGACGAGCCCGCCCCCGCTGCCGAGAGCAAGCCCAAGAAGGAGTCCAAGAAGGACTCGAAGGAGGCCCCCGCCGCCAAGGAGAAGCCCGCGTCCAAGGAGAAGAAGGCTCCCGCGTCCAAGGAAGCGGCCGCCGGCGGCGCTGGCGGCCTCGCGCTCGGCGCCACCCTCCCCAAGATCATCATCCAGGACAACACTGGCGCCGACGTCGACGTCAGCACCATTGCTGGCGAGAAGGGCGTGGTCATCTTCCTCTACCCCAAGGTGAGTGCGGCTGCATTACTGGGCAGCAGCGGTGGATGCGGGCCTGGCCCCGTGTTTGCATTGTTCGGAAGCGCGCGGCGGGACGTTCAACTGCGCCCTATGTTTGCCACCAGATCCAGTCACCTGTTGTGTCCGTTCACTGACGCCGTTTCCGCTGTGCACAACAAACAAACAATCACGATGCTGCTTTCTTCGCCGCGCACCCCAACCACCCACCAGGCCGCGACCCCCGGCTGCTCCACCCAGGCCTGTGGCTACCGCGATATTCACGATGAGATTGCTGCCGAGGGCTACGACGTCTATGGCCTCTCCAAGGACAAGCCCTCGGCGCAGCAGAAGGTGAGCGGATACGAGGGTTAGCGTGGTTGAGATTACACACTGCCAGCCCTGTGGACACGTCCATGATCCCGCTGCGCAGTCGCTGACAGCCAGTGGATCGACAACAAGAACCTCAACTACAAGCTCCTCTGCGACCCCGAGAGCAAGCTCATCAAGAAGTAGGTAGTCCATGTCCTGATGCCCACTGACACGCAGGCTCGGCGCCTTTGTTCCTCCCAACAAGTGAGCTTATTCGTGTGGATCCTCCTCTAACTCGCAGCACCAAGCGCTCGCACTTCATCTTCGAGAAGGGCTCGGGCAAGCTGATCGACATTGCCCTTGGCGTCAAGCCCGTCGACGAGTGAGTCTAACGCAACGCGCCGCGTCTAACCCGCAGCCCCACCAAGGTCCTCGCGTTCATTAAGAAGCACCACGCGTAAGCGTGCGCGTCCCGCCGCCTAGCAGCTACATCCTGCTCCACCCCATCCTGATACCCCTGCCCACTCGTGCTCTGCCACGGTGCATGCTCGATTCTCGATTCTTCTCTCCCCCTTTCTGGCAGTGTCCCTCCTGTTCTTGCCTCCCTCTTGGGTCCCCGCCCCTTCGTTCTCTGTTGTCTGTCCGCAGCGTCGCATTGTTAGACATCGTGCTGTGCCCTCTTTTCCTTCCTCCCTCCTCCTTTTGGTGTTCGGTTTTTCGCTCTAGCTTGTTCGGACGCACCCACTCTGCCGTGTGACTGTCATTGTCGCGTTAGTTTGACGAGTCGCTATTTGATTATGATGGTTGATGATTGATGCACTAGTCTGGCTTTGCCGTTGCTGGTGCTGGTGCTAGTCGACGCGGTGCGTCCGTCTGAGTGGGCATCGCTGCAAGTCAGGAGCCAGCCGCGGTCGTTTGGGGTCAGTAGAGTTCATGCAGTCTGGACATGTGTCGGCCGTTGCGCGTTCGGTCACACGAGCGGACATCCATCATTGCGGCACGCTGCCCACTGAAGCTGGAGGAATCAAGGCGGTGTTGTGGGGGACTGCTCAGATTGCGCACAAGACGGGACACAACTCAGCAACATGCAGCAGCAGCAGCAAACAAGGCAGAAGATAAACAATAACATGGAAACTACAGAGACAAGTGTCAGTAACGCAAGGGCATCCAGCTTATGGCAGCGGCAGCAAGGAATAGTTTGGAAATCATCTGTAACACTGTCAGCGACAATTCTTCAAACAACAGAAAAGTGGGGGAAGAAGATAGGTGTCAGAAAGAAAAGTTTAAGGTAGCGTGGTTTTTTCAGCAGAGGCGCCGCCGGCCATGACGGACGACGGATCCCTAAAGCCAAATGCACTCGGGTCATCATTCAAGATGCGAGAGCGCGCGGGTGTACTTGCCGTGGGCCTGTTGGGCGCAGGCAAACACACTCCGCACAGTCGTAGTCGCGGGGAAGGAGGGAGGGGTGGTCGATGGCGGTGACACTTACGTATTCATTAGAAGTCTCGAGGCTCTTGATGTGGTGCGGAAGTGAAGGAAGGGGGAGCTACAAACATTGAAAGGAAGGCAGTCGATCAGAAAGCCCTCCCGTGCCCACGGCAGACGCGCGCTCTTCCCCTGGAGGTCGAGTTTGTGTCCGCCGCCAGCTTCTTCGCTGCTACCGTGCAGAGCACAGTTGCGAGCGCTCTGTGAAAGAGCAGGGAGGGGACTGTATCATCACCTCGACGTGGAAAATGTGGCTAGTATGAACTAGCGAGAAAGAGACGTTTACTGTAGAGAGATCCTGGGAGGTGTGAGCGGTGGTCCTGCGCTGGGCTGTCGCCGTTGTTGTCGAAAACGCTGTCGGCAGCTCGCTGCTCGCTGCCATTGCTGGCTCGCTCGCTGTCGAGGGCTGGGAGGTCGCGTTGGTAGTAGTCTACTCACCTACAGAGTTGGTCACTGAAGATTAAGAAAGTCGCTCCCCCCGACTATTTTATACCCCAGGACCGCGGCCAGCCAGGACGGCCACAAGCATGGCTACGCTAGGCGGCGATTTTCAAAAATTCTATAACGCCGGTGTGGCGTGATTTTGGTGCGAGCCACCCTGGGTGCGAGACACATACACAGGCTGGCGAATAGGCTGCGGCTGTGGCTGTGGCGTCGCTCTGCATGCTTGCATCGGCATCCTCGCACCAGCATGGCATGAACGGGGGCGAGGATGCAGACAGAGTGACTGCCCGACAGGCAGGGGCGAGGGAACATGTCCGCACCACTCCCAGGAGCCGGGCATGTGGGCTGGCGGCGACACATCCGTCTGTCTCCAGTGCGAACGCATGCGCGATCCAGTGCGAGCGCCACCGGGGCGAGAGATGGCTTTGTTGCATTATCACATTCCTGCAGATCCGATCGCACTGGTGTGGGAACTCTGTCACACAGCTCTGCGCTGCCCCGTCCAAGTTGCGAGAGTGTGGTGTCTGTCTAGAGTGCTAGAGCCTGCCAGCATTCCACGCGCGGAATGGGGCGAGCAGCCATCGCTCGCCCCAGGCACACTATACACTGTACGAATACCATGCATTCCACCGGGTGCGAGTTGTCGTCGGGACCTCACTTGCTGTCTTGCGTGTCGAGAGGCACATGCTGGGTGCCTTCGGTACGACTGGACATGGTAGTTACCCCGCTAGTGGCATGAGATGCGAGCTCTCGGCGCGAGATGTGCTGCTGATGGCATTGAATCGCCAAGAGTGGCACTCGCCCCGTCGCGGAGCACGTCTTTGCTGGTTTCAACGGTGCGAACGACAGGCCGCGTCGCGGACTGTTCGAGTCGACATACGCTCCTCGCGCCGCCCTCGCCAAGTCTCACCCTCCGTTCATGTCCGTCTCCGCTCTCGCCCCGTCCATCGACTTGTGAGGTGCGAATGAAGCAGTGTCCTCGAGCGCTTGAAACATGGGACACATCTACCAGCACGAGGTGTGAGAGGCTGCGGGGACCCCGCATGTGATCTGCATTCATGGCTGTGTTTGTTTCGAAACGTGGCTACTGTGGAAGCGAGTGTGAGAACGAGATGAGAGGTGTGCTCCGGCGGCGAGCGCGCACTCTGCAGGCTGCCTCCTGGAGAAAAGAGTGGATTGCAATACGACCGCTATGGTCACTTTCCCCAGCTAAGCATGAGGCTCAATCGCACAGAGTCGATAAAGAGTGTGACATTGCCGATCGGGCAACTCACGCGCGATCAGAGCGGCTTGGGTGACTTGTGGTAGCTTGGTGCAAGACCGGCAGGCAATTGCCCCAGCACGGCCAAAGTGCCTCGCATGCAATGTCTGTGGTCCCGGTGACATACCCGGGAACGACAGGGTAGAGGGACAGCTGGACAGAGACAATAGCAACATGTGGCGGTCGCTGCGCTCGCCGCAAAGGAAAACAAATCCGGAAAATCCTTGGATATTCAGACCAAATAGTCGATACAGAATGCTGTTGTTACTCTGCGCTTAGAGCATCGACAGTGGAGGCCAAGACATCAACTGCCACTGAAAGATAGTCATCTATATCACCACCAGATTCGACACATTCCGCCTCATGGTTTGTGTGGGTTCTGGCCGTCTGGCCATTCTGGCCGTTCTGGCTGTTTCTGGCGGGTCTGAGTTATGGGCAGGTATGGTGGACCGGATTCCACCGATAGATTCGACACATTCTGTCTCGTGGTTTGTGTGGGTTCTGGGATCCTTGCTCTAAACGAATTCGCTTGGGACACATGACGGGCTCATTTCTCTCTACGAGTGGTGCAGAAGCACTATGTGGATGGATTCTTCTCGCGCCACTGTCGGATGTGCGCCTCACGCCTGGTTGGCCGGAAAGCACTCCAATACACGCTCAAGATACCGTCTGCCAAGAAAAGTACACATCCTAGGAAGAGCAAGGACGCAGTCAGTGAGCTACACCGCACTCCTGTAGTGCAGTATTCCAGCAACCCCGCTTGTCGACACCGACCATGGCTTCGTTACCACGAATGTGGAGCAGGACGCAGCTGTGCCTGGGCCGTGATCAAGACCGAGGCAGAGCTCGGAGGGAGTGATCGCTTGTTCCTGGTACATGACATGACATTGTCGACGTCGCCGCTCCGTTCCTGTATCGTGTTACAGTTCGTCTCCGGTATCTCGGCGCGTTTCGTTGCGATGACGCACCTATCTCCAGAGATAACGCTGCTCTGCGCTCTCACTTGTGCCTACTAGATCCGACTTTGCAAGAGGTTGAGAGGAAAGAAGAAGGATGAAAGAAGAAAGAGTGCATCAGCCAACTCGTGTATTCAACTTGTTTCCGATTGTACGTTGTTACCGGATCTGTTATAAAATCGCGCATTGCGAGGAGAGGAAAAGGAAAGAGAAAGTATAGTATAAGAACTTGGGAGAACCGTCGTTATCGTCGATGTGTGTACGTTCAAGCCGGGCTGCCAACCAACGTCGGCGCCGGGCCCAGAGCCGCTTTAGAAGCCGCCGTGGTGGTGGCGACGGCCACCCCCTCCCATCATGCCCCCGCCGAAGGGGCCACCCATCATGCCGCCGAAAGGATCACCCCCCATACCTCCTCCCATACCCATGCCGGGACCACCCATGAGCAAGTCCCCAAGACTCATTCCGCCACCTCCCCCCATCATTCCGCCACCTCCCCCCATCATGAACGGCGGAGGGCCACCGGGGGACGAGTAGCGTCCGCCGCCAAAGGTGGTGTTTGAGGACGACTTGCCCTGTTTGTCAGTTTTCATCTCGAGGTGGGAAACTCACGCCAAGGAGGCTCGCGAGAAGAAGACCGCCGACACCAGCTGCGGCACCCATACCGAGAGCAGTTCCCATACCCATGCCGTCATCCCTGTCCTCCTCCTGCTGCTGCTGCTGGATCTTGTACGACGTGCCGGGGGGACCGTAGAACTTGCCATACTTGTCCGCGCCGCCGGAGCCCATCAGGAGCTCCTCGAGGCGGGCGTCGTTCGCGGCCATGGCCGACGTCTTCTGCGGCTTCGGCTTCTGCTGCTGCGCGGCGTTGGCAGCGGCCTGAGCCTGCTGAGCGGCCTGCTGGGCCTGCTGCTGAGCCTGCTGCTGAGCTTGCTGGGCCTGCTGCGCCGCCTGCTGCTGCTGCTGCTGCTGGAGCTGCTGCTGGAGCTTCTGGATCTCAGCCTGCTGGGCAGCGATCTGGGCGGCCTGCTGGGAGTTGGCGCCAGAGTTGCTCTGCTGCTGCTGCTGCTGCTGGGCAGCAGCGGGGTTGAGCACCTGCTGAACCTGCTGGACGGCGGCAACCTGTTCGGGATGGGCCTGGCCAGCCTTCTGGTTGGGGTGCGTCCAGCTCACGGTGGGAGGGTCGGTGCTGGGGTTGATCTGAGCGTCAGCGCAGTTCAGACGCGGCAAAGTGGACGACAGGAGAGTGGGACGGCAAGGAAGAGCAATGCAGATGGGGAGAGCCTTCTTGAAGCTGCGACGCCACTCTCATTCACACGACAGCAGTAGATCGAATCAGTCCACAGCCAGAGTCTATACCCAGGCAGGTAGCCACCGATCCGCAGGTAGAGAGAGGTAGGGGAAGGGATAGGAAGCGCAGGGGGGTCGGCTGATGCCAGCGCAACTGCGGATGACAAGTGGGTCCCTCACTCCTCCATCTTCTCTCCGAACGCCATTGTTGCCAGTCATCGTCGCTTCGCCCCGCTTGGTGACTCACGTAGAACCAAGTGCCGTAGTTGGAGTCAAACTGCCTGAGCCTGCAGAGGTCAGCAACGGTTCCGCGAACGTGTATGGGAACGGAGAGGGTGGCATTCGGAGCCCACATACCAGGGGGCAGGGAGGTCATCGCTCTTCTCAGCGTTGGTGCGCATCGCGCGGTCGGTGGGCGACGGCGACGGTGAGGGGGACATTGTTGGTGTTGGTGCTGGCTGCAGTTGATGAGAATGATGTGGAAACAAGAAGCACGAGGTTTGGAGAGACAGAGTTAGTTCATAGCTACCTGCGGATGCTGGCGACCGGGGAGTGTGACGCTGACGGATGGGCCCTTGTGGCGCGGCCCTGGCGGGTGAAACGACAAATGATTCACGCTTGGCCGCTTGGCACGGCCCCGTCCGTCGATCATGCGAACCTTACGTCATGTCGCGTGGAAGCCTTCGGCCTTTGGCGGCCAGCCAGCCAGCCAGCACTGCACCGGCGCGTCGTTTGGCGGAGAGTGAGCGAGTGAGCATTCAAGACCGACGGTGCGATGGCAGTGGGGTGCGAGTGTACCCGGGCGGTTAGTCACTGAGCTCGAGCAATCTGCGATGGCGGTGCGGCATGTGGGTGCTCTGCGCTCTGCACCAACCTCTTTTCCGTGCACCGTTTCCCGTGTTCCATTCCCGGTGCACGGCCAGCCTGCCTGTGCACTGCGAGTTCGGTCTGCCAATGTACCACGGCGCTGAACGCTGCTGCTACCACCTCGCTGGAGGCCAAGTCGGGACTGAAACAAGAGCAAGAGCCAAGCTAGCCAAGGAAGAACTTCCACACGTCGGCACCTGCCCACTCTACGCCACCAGGAAGCCCGCCTTGCCGCTCCCAGCCAAAAGGTGGGCCCGACTGCTGGCAGCCAACCAATGTTGAGTGCTGTGCAGTGGTACCCGCTGATGTGGACGAGTTAGGAATCGAACCAAAGACCTTCTCAATGAGGTCGGATGTTGCAGACAGCAACATGCGAATGAGACGCTCTACCAACTGAGCTACACGCCCGACGAGCACTGTCAAGTGGTGTTGCGATCCCATCGAAACGAGGAAGGGAGAGGAGAGGAAAGATGGAGGGAGATGAAGAGCAGGACGGGGGTAGAGGAGAAGACGCACCGGAGAGGGTGGCGGTTGATTGTTGCGACGCATGGCCCTGCTACTCGCTCCCGGGAGTAGGCGAATGGATCACGGAGGACGCCTGACTTTACGGCGTCCCCTCGTGAGTGAACCGTTAGTCCTCTGGTGGCTCTCAATGTTTACATGGTGCTATGCTACAACCGTGGTTTATCGTCCACGCCGAATGTTCTCTTCTACGGTGACAGCGCGAGCTCTGGCGGCGTCATTGACCCTAATGGGAGGGTCTCCTGCGTCTCCATATCATCGTCTTCCCTCTCCTTTCTCGCCGCCTCCAGCTCGCGCGCGCGCTTGATCGCGTTCAGGACGCTGGCAATCATCTTGTCGTTGCCACCGACGCCGTCCCACAGCTCACTTTCGACGTTGGCCGCCAGGTTCTGCACGAGGGCAAGCTTGAGAGCGCGCATGGTGCGCTCTGCCGATGTGCTGGTTGTCGTCTGGCTCTCTTCTTGCTCATCAGGGGACAGGTCGAGGAGCTCGATCGCGTACTCCACTGTCGGCGCGGCGAGGCCGTCGGACGTAAACTGTTTGGTCGTAGCGGGGACGGAGCGGCTGCTTCCGGAGCGCCTCAGCTTCTGGTTCTTGAGGGACTTGAGACGCGTGTTCTCCCGGTCCATGCGGACGCCGGCCGCCTCCTCGATCGCGTGCGCGAGAAAGTGCGTCAGTGGTCCGTAGGCGATTGCTGGTTGCCAGGAAGTGCGTGGATCCCGCGACACGAGGGGCGCACGGAGGGTGGCGAGAAGCAGCGGCACGCGCGGGTGCTGGAAGACAGAGGCGAGCGCGGTCGTGAGGCTTGTCGCCAGGAAGCGGGGCGGCTCGGCGGTCGTCGCGTCGACGAGGAGCTTGACCAGTCCAGCCGCAATGCGCTGCCTGAGAACCGCCTCTGCGCCAGTGCTGCTGTACGCGGCCTGTCGCACGATCTCAACAACGTCGTTCGCCTGCGAGTACGGCATGCTGGCGGACGGGCGCCAGAGCTGCGAAAGAAACGCTAGCGAGACGCCGTTGTTCTCACTCGCGTCCTTTGTCCACAACGCGACGAGAAATTCGAGCAGTGTCCAGCCTTTGGGCGTGACGTTGCCAAAGGAGGCCTCTTCGTCGTTGTCGTCGACGTCCATCTCGTCGTCCCCCTTCTTCGGGAAGCGCAGCGAGCGGCGCGCGTCCGTTGGTGCCGAGGACGCACGCGATCCACTTGCCGACGTCCTGAGTCTTGACACGGCACGCGAGCTCGGTCCCGTCCGTGCTCCCTTGATCTTCTTCACTCGCTGACCGTTGAAGCCATCCGCCTCATCTGCCTGGTCCTCCTCGCGCCAGAGGTCCCATTTGGCCTGCTCATCGGCGATCTGCTCGTCGGTGCGCTCAAAGACGAGCGCCCAGATGCCGCGGCCCTCGCACGTCTCCATGCGCGCGCGGACGCGGCGCGGGTACGTCTCACGCAGAGCATGTGCGCTTCCTGGCCAGTGGAGCCACACCTCGCCCTCGAGGGAAGGCAGGAGCGGGACGAGGGAAGACGCGCGAAGGACGTCCAGATATCGATGCAGAAGCGTCAGTGCATCGGGGATGCCGGCCGCGTCATGGGGTGGTGGGGGCTCGAGGACAAGGTAGAGAAGGAGCTGGAAATGGTGGCTATTGTTAGCTGAGTTGCTGGAGATGGACGTACACGAGCGGGACGTGGTGCGTGTTGATGAGGCCGTTGATGGTCTGGAGCGCGAGTGCGGCTGCCGTCAGCTGGGAGCGACGCGACTTCCAACTCACGCAGGTCCTGGTCAATGTTTGTCTGGATGCTATAGGCCCAATTCGTAGGCTGCTGGATGGGCTCTCTCCTGGTCGCCGTCATCTTGCCATCGGTGATGATGGTGTTGAAGCCGACATTGCTGCCGACACAAACAATCAACAATCCGTCGTTGACCACCTCCACCTTGACGCCACCGCCACGAGCCGCGGACATTCGGAAATTGCCACGTGGATATCAAGCTCGTCCGGACGTGATCGCCCTCGATTCCAGGTGTGGCGGTCTCGTGCAGAATACCATCCTCTCGCTCCAGAGGGTTATCAGGCCCTTGGTGCGGCCAGATTCTAGATATTGTCTCAGGATTGGGACGCGTAGAACTAACCGACCGGAAGGGGCGATATCTGGACTGCTGAGAAGGGGAGACACAGAAAGAACATCCACTCCCGTGACCGCGCTCGGGGCGGAGTCTGCCACCCCCGTGACCTCGTCGAGTGTCCTGCTCCGTGACGGCGCCCCAACGCCGCAACGCGCATACGGTAGCTCCCGACAGACATAAAAAGCGGTGCGAGTCCTCAGACTCCCACTTGACCACTGACAGGATCGAACTGCCGACCTCCGCATGGACTGATACGCTCCAGAGACAATCTAGGAGGTGCTGCGTATTAGTACGATGCTCTAACCAGCTGAGCTAAGCGGCCACGGATGGGGAGGCCGCAAAGCTGATGTGATAGAAGTTCTAAGAATAGGCGGGGACCTGTGGGAGGTGGCAGGGAGCTGATGCCGCCGGGCCCAGTTGTCATCCCATCCGCAGCACTGCGAGCTCGTATCGATGTGAGGCCAGAATGCACCAATGGACCTCGAGGGATCTCCCACCTCATTATCTGGATCGACAGGCCGGAGAGCCCTTGTGCACTCAATGCTGAGATCCAGCCGCAAGAGCAGCATCTCATCGCTATGGCCTAGTGGAAAGGCGCCAGGCTCATACCAGAAACCTGGAGATCGCAGGATCGAAACTTGCTGGCGATACGAGCTCCTCGCGTGCGAGCAGCGTTTTTGCACCCTGGCGCTTTAGAGGTGTAGAAGAGTAGGCTAAGTAACCGGCCAGATCACGGTGCAGGCTGGGTCAGCAAGCTCGTGTCACGATCGGCAGTGAGCTTCTCTTCCTTGATCTGCGGTCTCTCGCCACTTTGTCTGTCCAGGACCGAGTACGCTCTCGTGCCAAGCTGTGTGATGAATGCATTGTACATTGGTCCCCTTCAGACTATCTATGATCGGCCCCCTCCGCGCCGCATTAGCGGCCGGCATCATACCCGGCCCTCGCTACACTTTCCTCCGCTCGCCGCAAGCTGGTATCTACTTGCTTGCAGCTGGGTGCCCGCTCGCAGAGACTAGACAGTGTCCTCCATCATGAGCCTCGGGAGAATGTTCATGCCGATGAGCTCCTGGATGAGCAGCTTGGCGGCGTACGGCATCGTGATCTTGACGACGGCTTTGGAGGACGCGCAGCCCTTGCACCAGCCGCTGTACGCGAGCATGCCGCACGACTCGCACACCTGCGCATCGAACGCGTCGGACGAGATCATGAGACGCTCGAGAAGGAGCTGGGTCGCGCCGTATCCTATAAGACAGTCGCGCTCCATCTCTCCGAGACGCAGACCGCCGTCCTTGGAACGACCCTCGGTGGGCTGGCGGGTAAGGTTGGCCTTGGGACCGGTGGGACGCGCGTGCATCTTGTCCATGACCATGTGCTTGAGCTTCTGGTAGTAGATCGGGCCAAAGTAGACGTACGCCTCGAGCGGCTCGCCGGTGATACCGCTCTGGAGCATGTCCTTGCCGGCATACGAAAAGCCGTTGTCGATGAGGATCTTGCTCATGTCGACGACCTTGGAGCCGCCGAACGCGGTGCCGTACTGCAGGGCACCAGACACGACACCGGCCTTTCCGGACAGCAGCTCGATCATCTTTCCGACAGTCCTGAGAATGTCAGTCCGGCTCTTCCCATCTTTATGTAGCCACTCACATTCGACTGGGGAAACCGTGCGGGTTCATGATAATGTCGGGGCAGATACCCTGGTCGTTGAACGGCATGTCCGACTGCGGGACGATAAGACCGCAGACACCCTTCTGTCCGTGGCGGGACGAGAACTTGTCGCCGAGCTCGGGACGACGCGTCTGGCGGGTGAGAATCTTGATGAGCTGGTTGCCGTCCTCGCTGTCAGTGACCATGACCTTGTCAATGTTGGTGGGCTCGGGGAGCTTGTGCACGACGGGCGCGGGCTTGTAGCCGACAGCCGGGCCGGGGCCGCGAGTGTCCATGGGAGTCTCGCGGGCAGCGAGGAGGTCGCCCTGGGAGACGACCGATCCGGGGGAGACGAGACCGTCCTGGTCGAGCCACGAGTGGGTCTCGGGGCGCTGGTCCGGGGGTAGCATGGCGAGACGCTCCGACGTGCCGTTCGGGAACGAGCGCAGCGGGATGGTCGTCTTCTTGAGCACATGGCAGCGACCGAAACCGCGGTCGGCGGAAGCGCGGTTGACAATGAGCGCGTCCTCAATATCATAACCAGAATACGACATGACGGCGACAGTCGCGTTCTGGCCAGCGGGGAGCTTGTCGTAGCCGACGAGCTCAATGGTCTTGGTCTTGACCATCGGCTGCTGCGGGTACGTCATGAGGTACAGCAGCGTGTCGATACGGTTCAGCTGGTTGTACGCGATCGCACCAATCGCCTGCTTGCCCATTGCACACTGGTAGGTGTTACGCGGCGACTGGTTGTGGTGGGGGTAGGGAATGAGACCGGCGACGGCACCGAGAATGGTAAACGGCTCAATCTCCAGGTGGGTGGTGTCCTCGATAATCTCGCTCTCGTAACACGCGATAAGCGAGTCGTTCTCCTCGTTGACGTCGAGGTACTCGACGAGACCCGAGCGGAGGAAGTGGTCAAAGGTAACCTTGCCGGCCTTGAGGAGCGCCATGTGCTCGGCGGTCACGCGCGAGCGGCCGTTCTCGACAATGATCATCGGGCGACAGATACGTCCTCCGTCCGAGGCAATGTAGATGACGCGCTGGTGGTGGTTCATGTAGATGGACACAAACTCGGAAGTGCGGCCCGAGCGACGGAGCTTGCGGAAGGTAGTGACGAAGCGTTTCGGCGAGGCGGTGACACCAATCAGGGTACCGTTCACCTGGACAATGTAGACACCAGGACGGTAGAGCTCGTTACCGGTCATCATCGAGATATCCTCCGCGCCGAGCATGTAGGCTATCTTGATCAGCGGCTCCTCGTTGACGTCGGTGGTAATGTGGGTCATGAGGGCGAGGTTCTTGACGAGGCCACACGCCTCTCCTTCGGGTGTGTCCGAGGGACAAAGCATACCCCACTGCGACGGCTGGAGCGCACGCGGTCCGGAGACCTTGCGGGTCTTTTCAAACTGCGACGTGATACGCGTCATCATTCCGAGGGCGGCGATGAACGACAGACGGGAGAGAACGTGGGTGACACCGGCACGCTCGACGTGGAAACGCTTGAGCGACCAGTTTCCGGTCGAGATGGAGCGAACAAACGCCGAAGTGATGATATCGCTGCCGCCGGTGCGGACAAGAGTCGACGCGTCGAAAGGTCCAGCACGCGACTTCTTCTCGAGAATCTTGTCCATGCGCTTCTTGAGGTCGGCGTTGAAGGTCTTGAACGAGTCCTCGAACAGGAGCGAAAGGAGCTGTCCGGCAAGCTCGAGACGCTTGTTACCGACATAGTCACGGTCATCGACCATCTTCTCGTCGACCATGGCCATGAGGACACGGCGCGTCATGGTCGCGAGGTAGATGGTCTTGGGGCGGAAGTTCATCTCACGGACGGGAACGTGACCAAGCACCATGGTCGCGAGCGCCTGGCAGGCAATGTCCGCCGGGGTGAGCTTGTGTCCAATAGTGCGGTCCTCCTTCTCCTGACCGGGCGACACGCGCGCACCGATCCAGTCGAGCGCCTGTCGCCTGGTAAAGATCTTGAGACGCGCCGCCTCCTCGAGCGACATGCCGAGGGCCTCCTGGAAACGCTCATCCGGTCCACAGGTGAGCTGCAGAATCTCCTTGTCCGAAGTCATGCCCATGGCCTTGAGCGCAATGACAATCGGAATGTACTCCTTGAACGAGTTGTGGCGGAGGTAGACGCGCTTGTTCTTGGTCGTGACGTACGTCTTGACGACACGGTCGTGAGTCGACGAGGTGACCTCTGCAGTGACAACGTCCTTTTTCGGGTCGGTCATGACGATAATACGGTTCTTGCTGAGCTGCTCCTGGACGAGAATGACCTTTTCTGTGCCCTTGACGACAAAGTATCCTCCCGGGTCGAGGGGGCACTCGCCCATGCGTGCGAGCTCGGCCTGGTCCTTTTTGGCGAGGTGGCAGAGGTCTGAACGAAGCATGATAGGGAGCGAACCAATGTGGATACCCTGCTGCTTGCGAATCTTGTCCTCGTGGGTGTACTCAATGTCGACGTAGATACCACCAGAGTAGGTCGTGTCGGTGAGACGGCACTCCATCGGGGTGAGACGCTGGTTGACCGCGCCAACCTCCTTGCGTAGCGGGCGGCCAATGCGAATGTCGGTGTAGCGGATGTAGTAGCGGGGGTTGGCATCAGACACGACTAGACTGTTGGCGTGGAGGATGGCCTTGATGTCGGTGTGGACAAAGTAGTTGAACGAGTCGAGGTGCTGCTTGACGAGACCCTTGACCTTGAGGAACGCCGGGAGTAGCTCCCACTTGGACTGGGGGTGAGCCGCGGCCTGACAAATGGTCTTACCTCGACGCTCTTGACTCCACGCGCATACCAGTCCGCGCCCTTGTCTCCGTGCTCACGCTTCATGAGCGCGGCCCACTCCTCCTCGCCGTCCTGGAGGTTGTTGACGGGCGCCTTTGTCTTGCCGGGGACGGTGGTCGCGGGACGGAGGGGCTGCTTGCCCTTGCGCGCGGCAGCAGCGGCAGCAACGGCCTGAGTAGACGGAGCGGGGGCCTTGGCCTTGGCGGCGGGGACAGAGCCGGTGCTCGGCACGCGGGCGGCAGGCTTGACGGGGGCGCGCTTCGGGCGCGAGGGGCCGCTCGCAGCCGGCGGGGGAGCCATTGTCAGAGGTCGGTGCTTTTCGGGGTAGTAGTAGGTGGGATTCAAGGTGTTGTCGCTGTGTGTGTGGTGTTGCTTGTGATGCTCTGCCTCGTGCTCGCCAGCTGATGCAGCGCGGGGGATGCGATGGAGCTCTGTCTGGACGCCGATGATGACCGCAAACGAGTGCTTCAGAACTTCTTCCCAACTCTTTGGTCAGCGCGGAAGCAAAGTGGTGGCGAATCTGAGCGGGTCCAACCGTGGGAGAGTGGAGGTCTGGCGGACGTGCAATACGTAAGTTGCCTCCTACAGTCTCGACAGCTGGCAGCATGCATGGCGTGGCGTGGTAGTGGCATCTCTGTAGCTCTGTGCATGTCCGACCTTCTGAAAGCCCCCGAAGAGTCCTAAGGAGGAGACGTACGAGAGAAGAGATCTCCGGCTCCAGATCTGCTTGGGCTCCCCCGCCCTCTCCTTGTCACCTCGTCGGTCTCCCAGCAGCCAGATCTCAAGGTTTCGGCGCCCACTCGCAGAAGAAGATTCCTTTACGCCTCCTCTGATGGCTGAGATATCGGCCGGTGGGTGGTTGCTACTGCACGATGGGGAAGATTACACCGCTGTGGGAGAGAAGAGCCGGAGAAGACGGGGGGTTTCGTGCTTCAGGTGAGTTGTGCGTGCGCGGTGGGTGAAGGGGCCAGGTGGCAGGATCGGCACAGCTGGGCACAACACACTGGATGCCGAGCATAAATCTCAAGCTTAGGTCGTGAACCAGGAACCCGATGGATTATGGATTCATGGATCTGTAGCGAGGGCACATGGGCAGACGAGTCAAGCACAAGTAGGCTCAAAGCTAGCGGAGCTTCAATCTTGAGCGACCAGCAATGAGTAACCAGGCCGACGGAGCGGAAGGCCTGCTGCTGTTGCTGCTGCCGCGGGTGGCTGCTCGTCCAGATCCGTTCTGGTCCCCAGCCGGCATGGATCCGCCCTTCTGGCCGGCCCGTTGCGCGTCGGAATCTACATGGAGTGCGTTCCTGGTGACTGCTCATGTCGCCTGTCTTGCTGGATGGAGCAGGACGTGTCGCAAGAGTACGAGATGGTTGAGGGTTGAGATTGACAGAGAGAGGTAAACCACCCACTGGCACGTTTCAACAGTCCTATCCGCGGGTGCCTGTTGCAGAACGTCGCTGTCAGCCGAGTGTCAAGCATGAGATTGTGAGCGAGTGCGAGGGTGGGTGGGTGRTTTGATCGGGATGGATGGCTGGGAGGGAGGGAGAGAGATGGTCGGGGGGTGGAGCGCTGTAACGAAAGGGCAATAATCAGGTGAGCAGCGTTGTTGTCGTCGTCGTCGTCCTTGTCGTCGTCCTTGTCGTCGTCGCCGTCGTCGTCGTTGGTGTTGTTGTTGTTGTTGTCAACAGAGTAATAAATATATATGACAACGGGGATTTGTGCTGCAGGAGGATTGATCATCATGTGCATGTGTGTGCGTTGCATTGCCCACGCTGCGGGCGGGGTGGGTGGGCACAAGAGACAAGCTCGAATGCCTGCGTCGTTCTGCAGCAGCAGCAGCAGCGAGTGCGGTATCCGAGAGAGAGTGTGTGAGCATGTGCCCGCCACGGCTCCACCCACCTTGTGCCCGCCTCTCCCCTTGTGGATCTCGGCCATGGACCCCCACGGGTGCTAATTTCAAGGCCAGGCGAATATGCTGGCGGCAGCTGGTACTATGGAAAAAATATGGAAACGCTGACGAGTCGCTTTCCAGGCTCAGGGACCACCATGTACACCGCCACCCCCCTCCCCCCGTCCCTTTCGGATCTTTTGTGTTCAAAGGCACGCACACCTCTCGGCCATGTCCGCTCTATCAGCACCCACTTCACACTTGTATTACATAATGTGACGATCATCGGCCCCCCTCCACCTTCCCTCGCCACGTGTAAGACTCGAGCAACAGGCAGCCAGCACTACAACGTCACCATCCACTCACGTCCACTCACTTCCAGTCACCTCCCTCCCTTGCTGCCTTCCCTCTGCTGATTGCTTTGGGTGTCTTCCTTTCCCTGGTCACTCACGTCTTGGACACTCTCCACCCTCGCCCTCGCCCTCGCCGTCACCGTCACAATGCACATCGCCTCCATCCTGGTGGCACTAGTCGCTACCCCGCTCATGGCGGCAGCCGGCATGTATCGCGAGCCCGTCATCGAACTCGACGCAAAGTCTTTCAAGCAGGTAATGAGCAAAGAGCACGCATCGGTGAGTACCCTTTCTTTGTGAACAATACATGCGCTCAAAAGCTCCACCTGCCTCCCTTTGTAACTCGCGGCGTCTCTGCTGTATCTTGGCCCCCGTCGATGTATGCTTGCCGACGCCAGAGGTGTGACAATGACGCGCAGCCTGTCACTCGCAGCTGCAGCCACCCTCCCCACAAATTACAATAACACCCAGCAGGGCCTGTACTGACCCACCCGCAGATGGTCGCCTTTGTCGCCCCCTGGTACGACACCTCGCCTCTGCCCCCCCAATGTCCAGCTCTGACCCCACAGGTGCGGCCACTGCAAGAACCTCGGCCCCGAGTACTCGTCCGCCGCCGCCTCTCTCGCCCCGTTGATTCCCTTTTACTTTATCGACTGTGACCAGGATAAGAACAAGCCCGTCTGCGCCGAATACCGCATCCAGGGATTCCCCACCCTCAAGGCCTTCCCCCGCGGCGGCAAGGGCGCAGCCCGCGACTACCAGGGCGAGCGCAAGCGCGGCGCCCTCGTCGAGTATGCAAAGAGCCTCGTCCCCGACCGCGTCCGCAAGCTCCGCGCCGACGACGGCGTCGACAAGGTTGTCACAAAGTTCCTCGACGAGGTGAGTACCAGTGGGACTGGGCGTCACCGCAGAAGCACAAGCAGGACCAAGTGTGACTGACCCGAGCAGAAGCCCAAGCTCCCCCACGCCCTCCTCATCCACCCCTCGGCCCCCTCGATCCCCTTCCTCTGGAAGGTCCTCGGTCACCGTCTTTCCGGCAAGGTGCGTCATCCACTACCGCAGTTTCCACTTTAGCATTAACGCTTCAGGCCCAGCTCGGCTACATCCGCGACACCCCCAAGCACGACGTTCTCTCGGCCCTGTACGACTTTGACGCCAGCACCGGCGGCGACTCGGCCCGGCTCGTCTACTGGGCCCCCGGCGCCGACCGCGCCGACGTCCAGGTCTACGACGGTGTCCTCAAGTTTAACGCCCTCCTCGACTGGCTCGAGGCGGTGATCGACGGCGAGGCGCCCCCGCCCGTCGAGAAGGAGAAGCCCACCAAGAAGGCTGAAAAGAAGGAGGAGAAGAGGGAGGAGGCGACCAAGAAGGAGGCCGCCGCCGAGACTGAGGATGCCGCCGCGCGCCGCGCGCGCCTGCAGGCCAAGATGGACGAGATTGAGCGCCGTGACCGCGCTCGCCGCGAGAAGCTCGAGGCCGCGAAGCGCGCACGCGAGGCCGAGGAGGAGGGCACGCCCGTGGACGCTCCCCCCGCGACGCCCGAGGAGGACGCGGTCGATGAGGAGAAGCGCGAGCAGCTCGATGTTCCCACCGAGCCCGAGAAGCCGAAGAAGACGTCGGACGACGACGACTGGGCGTTCCTTGACGCCGAGGACGCGACCAAGGTCGACGCGCCGGCGCCAGAGGAGGAGGAGGAGTACAAGCGCGATGAGCTCTAGCCGCGCTCGAAGGTGCTTCCTGGGGACGTTTGCATGCCGTGGGGCAGCCCTCACGAGCAGGCATGTGGCCAATACGATAGCCATACCATTTATGCATCGATATCATCCACTGGTGGAAACATGACAGCTGCTCAGAGTGGCCAGAGTGGAGGCCTCCACCGCGTGCAGCAACAACAGCACAGACGGTGGACGGAACCAAATTCACGTGGAAATGGCTCCGCTTTCCAATTCCCTCGAGTCGTAGAGTTGGCCCCTGCGGCGCTCGAAATGTCGGTGTGGTGTCTACGAGAGCGAGCACTGGTCGATAGACAGCATCTTCTCCACCACAACCCCCTAGACCTAGACCAAGATGGTGAGCCCCGCTGCCCGGCACGAGCGCTGACGGAACAGCCGACCATCACCGTCGACAAGGCGGAGCTCTACCGCCGCCTCGAGCGCGAGTACAGTGAGTAGCGCTCGAGTTGCGAGTTGCAAGTTGCAAGCGGCGCAACGAGGCGAGCGACGAGCAATGCCGGGCACCCGGACTGACAGCAGCCACCGAGGAGTTTGACCAGCTCTGCTTCGACTTTGGTATCGAGCTCGATGACGACGTGAGTGCAGCGTATCCTCTGCGCGCCGTCCGCAGGGCCGTGGAGCAGTAAGCGGCGCCGTGGGCAGGAACAGCGACAGCGACGAGCCCGCGCAGTCGGTCGTTGTGAATCGCGAGACGACACAAGGCGGCGACAAGGGGCGGACGGCACGGCGCGGCGCACGGGTCGTCCTGGAGCCCGAGCGCCGGGCGCCTGGAGGGGGGAACATACCGCAGAGCGTCGCTAACGGCAGACCACCAAGGAGGTTGAGGAGGCGAAGAAGGCCGGCCTCCCCACTCCTCCCCCGCAGCTCAAGATTGAGATCCCCGCCAACCGGTACGTCTGCCTGCAGCTGGAGCGAACCGTGCAGCTGCAACAGCACCGGATCGTCACTGACCCGCAGCTACGACCTCCTCTGCCTCGAGGGCCTCGCGACCTCGCTGCGCGTCTTCCTCGAGAAGCAGGCGCCGCCGACGTACAAGCTCTCGCAGCCCAAGGTGATGCAGGAGGCGTTTGTCGAGGCGTCGACCTCGCCGCTGCGCCCCATGTTCGCGTCGGCCGTCCTCCGCCTCGCGCGCCCCATGAACCAGCTCGAGTACGACAGCTTCATCGACCTCCAGGACAAGCTCCACCAGAACCTCTGCCGCATGCGCCGCTTTGTCGCTATCGGCACCCACGACCTCGACACTATTGAGGGCCCCTTCCGGTGAGTATGGCGCGGGTGCAGGGGAGACGAGGCGAGAGCTGTGCGGGCCGTGCTGCAACCCCGGACGAAGTCAGCACGGTGTAGGCCGTTAGCTAGCGCCCGGAGCTGAACGCAGCTGACGCCGCAGCTACATGTGCAAGGACCCCAACGAGATCAAGTTTTCTCCCCTCAACAAGGAGACAGAACACACCGCCGCCGAGCTCATGACCATCTACGACTCGGACCGCCACCTCTCCAAGTACCTCCACATTATCCGCGATGCCCCCGCCTACCCCATCATCTACGACAAGAACGGCCAGGTCCTCTCGATGCCCCCTATTATCAACTCGAACCGTGAGTGCCAGTACAGCGAACGCAGCGAGCGGGTGGCGGCTCGATGACCAATCCCACCCGCCTGCTTGCCCGCTGCCCCAACCCTGCCACTAACACCCCAGACTCCAAGATTGTCGCTGGCAAGACCAAGAACATCTTCATCGACGTCACCGCCACCGACCAGACCAAGCTCGACATTGTCGTCATGCTCATGGCCACCATGTTTGGCGAGTACTGCGCTGTGCCCTTTGAGATTGAGCCCGTCAAGATCCACTACCCCGACGGCCGCACTGTCATTACCCCCAACCTTGAGGCTCGCAAGACCACGGCGTCGCACTCGTACCTCAACGCCGCCACTGGCCTCACCTTTACCCGCGAGGAGGCCTGCAAGCTCCTCAACAAGATGTCGCTCATCGCGCGCCCCCACGCGACCGACGCGGACCTCATCGAGGTCGACGTCCCCTGCACCCGCACTGACATTCTCCACGAGTGCGACATTATGGAGGACTACGCCATTGCGTACGGCTACAACAACCTCCCCACCTCGCTCCCCACCACTGCGACTGTCGCGCAGCCCTTCCCCATCAACAAGCTCGGCGACATTCTCCGCAAGGAGTGCGCAATGGCCGGCTGGATCGAGGCGCTCCCGTACATTCTCTGCTCGCACGACGAGAACTTTGCCTGGCTCAACCGCAAGGACCCCGGTGGTCTTGCCATCAAGCTCGCCAACCCGAAGAGTGTCGAGTTCCAGGTCGTCCGCACCTCTGTCCTCCCCGGTCTCCTCAAGACTGTCCGCGAGAACAAGGCGCTCCCCCTCCCGCTCAAGGTGTTCGAGGTCTCGGACGTTGCCGTCCAGGACGCGTCGCGCGAGCGCAAGAGCCGCAACTTCCGCCGCCTCGGCGCCGTGTACGTCGACCGCAAGGCCGGCTTCGAGGTCGTCCACGGCCTCCTCGACCGCATCATGCAGATCCTCGCCGTCCCCTACATTGGCACCAAGGACTCGCCCGCAGAGTACGGCTACTACATTGCCGAGACCAACGAGCCGACCTACCTCGCCGGCCGCGCCGCCAACGTCTTCTTCCGCCCCCGCCCCCAGAAGGCCGCCGCCTCGGGAATCGCCGGCACCGCCGACCTCAAGGCCGCGCTCCCCGGCGCCGCCCGCGACATTGTGCTCGGCACCCTCGGCATCCTCCACCCGTCGGTCCTCGTCAACTTTGAGCTCACCCGCCCCGCCTCCGTCCTCGAGATTGACGTCGAGCCCCTGTTGTAGGTAGATAATGCGTAGACGCAGAGTGTCGCGGTAAGGGTAGATGCATCCATGGTTACGAGCGAGGGTGGAGAGGGCGGCGCGGTGGTGGGGGTGGGTGGGCGGAAGGGGCAGGTGGGATGTGTGAATCGAACAAGACTGCTGATGCATGAAGCACTGGCCACTTTTCACAGGGGGCAGGCTCGCTCGTTCAGCAATGATGCGCCGACGCCATGCCGCGACGATGTCCCGCAGGCCAGATGTCCCATGGCCTGACTGACAAGGAGGCAGACTGGCGCTGCTCCGCTCTGCCAAGGCGCGTCCCCCGCACTCTGCCGCGTACTTTGCCCCCCCTCAGCCCGCGCGAAAAGCCGAAAAGTATCGCCACGCGGCCACTGCACTCTGCGCACTGCATTCTGCGCACTGCATTCTGCGCACTGCATTCTGCGCACTGCACTCTGCGCACTGGACACGGACGGGCACAGGCACGCCGCGGCGCTGTTCTGGTCGCCGCGGCGGGGCGCATTCCGCCTTGCGCTTTCGGCCGTGGTTTGTGGCGATCAGGCACAGACGTGTCGGCGTATCGTCACCGATCAGAGCGGTACCTGCTGCCGTATTGCTGCTGCTGCTGCTGCCACTCTTTAACTCTTACCGCTACTGCTGCATACAGTACGAGTACGAGTACGAGTACGAGTACGGAAATGCATCTGGCGGAAAACACCACTGGTCGCACGCCTCGCCCGCCTCGAGGGCCATCTGCCGGTCGTTCCCACGGGCCAGCGTGCGCCTCGCTCAGCGCCCATTTCATACCTCGTCACCCGCAAGCCTGTCCTCGCCGACAATCACAGCCTCGTCACTGCTGCTGCTCTCGCGTTCTCCTCTCTGCTTCTCCTGCTCTCTGATGTTTCCGCTCATTCAAATCATAGCAGCATCAAAAACGCGTCGTCACTATTTCGTGTCGTCATCTAGTCTTGTGCTCAGAACTGGCCCGACTGCTCGAGCGCCGCCTCGGCCTGCTTCTGCGCGTCGTGCTTGGCCTTGGCGCGGTCGAGCGAGTTGAGGCCCTTGGTCTCGATGAGCTTGTCGATCTCGGCAGCCGCAAACGACGCAAGGAGCGCCTTGGCGGTGCCGTGGCTGACCTCCTTGCCGTTCTTCTCCTGGTGGCTCTCAAACGCCTTGGCGGCAGCGAACGCGGCGGCGCCCCTGCGGTCAGACTGGTCCCAGCGGGTAAGAAGCGGGGGGGGGGTACTCACGAGATGAGCTCGTGCGAGAGGTGGCCCTCGTGCTGGGGGTTGCTGGGGTCGGCGTTGAGCGTGCGCTCGGCCTGGTCCTGGTTGAAGAAGTCGGAGAGGCCTGGGGTCAGCGCCGCGGAACATGGGCCAGGCTGCCAGTAGACGTACCCATCGTGAGTGGTGTTTGTGAAGTGGAGAAGAGGGGAGAGAGAGTTGGTGTTGGGGAAGCAGACGAGGCTGGGTCTATATATATCTGATGGCGGTCGCCACGACACGTCGACACGGGCGCAGAGCGCGGTGGGAACGGGACTGCGGAGAGTGCGCGAGTGTGCTGGTGTGGTCTGCTGCACTGGACCGAGCTCGAGTGGGCAGTCTGTCGCAGAACCAGCTGGCGGTAGTCGCCCCGGCACGTTCGCGGGCGGGCGGGAGATCGAAAACGCCACATTTGCAGCAGACACACCCCCGCAGACAGTCGTCAGGAGAGGGCCGTGTCCTGTACTTTGCTGTGCGGCCCCCGTTTCTGGCTCGAGCGTGCACACCGGGTACCGCGGCCAGGAGCGGGCTTACGTTGGGTGCGCGTCGATCAGCGCCTTCCCGGCACACCCGCTCTGTAGAGTTCGTTTCTGCCACCCGCTCACCGAAATAGCACGACCGCCCGCCTCGCTTGTCCCGTTGTCCAGCTTTATGCGCGCGAGTGAATCCTCTTTGACTATTAAGCGACAAAATACCTGCCTCCCCGGCGCTGGATCGGCCACAGCCACTGGGTGCTGCTAGGCAGTGTCACACCAAGAGGTCAACTGCGGAGAGAGAGTGAATGCTGCCAGGGATAGATTATGCTAAAAATAGATGCGGACGCGACACGCCACTGCCATCATTGCTGCACAATTCGTGACGGCGAGGCGCAGAGGCGAGTCCCCGAGGCTAAAGCTGGCTGCTGCGGCTGCTCGCGCTCCCTTCTCAAGTCGCGCGTCGCGCGTAGCGAGATGCCCCCTCGATCAAGCTGTGTATCAGACCTCAGTCAGACATGAGGCATGACGAGTACGACGAGACTCGAGGCCGGAGGACACCCGAGGTCGAAGGACGCTGCCAGGCCACCCGGAAACGAAACGAGGCCCCCGACGTCGGAGACGTCTCCTCTGGAGGGATCTGGACTATCCGGATAGAGCCTCAAAGGACAGACCAGTGCTGTACTGCAAGCGAGGGCGGTGCTTCCGGCCGGGCAGCAGGCAGCAAACTAATCCCTCACCGGCATCAGCCCATCGTGCCGCAGTCACGCACTCCCCTCTCTGTCCCTCTCCCTCGGCCCTTTCTTTCGACGATGCCCAATGTGCATGCCTGGGTGCATGTCGACCCGGAAGTGGGAGATCGCGGGAGAAGGCGCGAGGCGGTGGCATCGGCGACAGGGCCGCCTACTGCACGTTGCTCGTGAATCGCAAGTGGCACGTTTCCCAGTCACACCATTATCCATGGTTCCATGTCTCGCATGTGTCTCGGTGACCCCAACTATCCACTCGACGACCCCCACCTCCACTGTCCACAATTGGCCTGCGTGGCGCGGGGCAGGACAGCGGATAGCGGACAAGTGATGATGCGAGATCACGTTCAGACTCGCTCAGTCCTCAAATGACCGAAGGTGAGCATGTCGGAATAGGTGCACATGTCTCTCTCACCTGCGACTGCCGCCATTGAGGCTACATGTCGCGCGCTGCTGGCGACAGTTCCAGTCGTCCAGAGCAGTGGCTGTGGCTGTGCTCGCAGTCACTGTGGTCAAGCAGAGCTCGGCACGCTCGCTTCGGGCCAGGAGGCGCGTATCGCGCATGACGCACGGATATTGCAGATCTCAATCTGCATGGATTTGATTCCGCAACTCCTCGTGGCTTCTGCATGGACAAATTGTGATACCGCGATACCGTGGGAAACCCCCGGTCGTCTGCCTCAAGGACTCGAAAAACCGCCACACCCGGAGATAACTCCGGGAAACGCCGTCCAAATTGATGCCAAAAGGGTTTCTTTGGCTGATTCCTTTGCTGGCTGGGTGCAGTGCGCCCGCTCCCAGGCAGCCAGACAGGCAGCCAGGCAGGACACTCTGGGCGGGCACTGGCCCACCGGCTGGCTGCTGCATGCACCGTTTACTACTCATTCTTCCGCTCACCGTATTGTTCATCCACATCAAGCATCGCAAAAATGTGAGCCCCCACCACGACCATGGGCACGACAACGACACCGACAATGACGACGACTGCAACGGCGGAGACGGAAATGGCGACGCCGGTGGACTGCTAGATCGCGAGCTGGAGAGCTTGGACAAAGGACACCTGCTGCAGCTCGTCGTGAGCTGCTGCAAGTTTGCGGAGATGGAAGATTTCGGTCACTCCCTCTGGTCCTCGCTCTCGCGCACCGTCTAGCCCCCACCGTCAACGCCGTCGCCGCTCCGTCTCTCGGTCGTATCGTTTGTCGTGCCCGTCGTACCTTGTCCCGAGAGCTGCGCTAACATTCACAGGGGTAAGGTCAGTCATTAAACAAACTGGCCGCTCTCCTCGCATGAGGAGACGCGGCGTCCCCAGCCAGTGCCTGGTTGTGCAAATGGGACAAGTAGCTGACGGAAGGTCCTCTCTTGATTGACCTGGTCTGGCTCCCACTTGTAACAGGGTACTCCCTCTTTGTGAGTCGCAAAAAATCTGCACCCGATAAGAACACTGGCTGACAGTCTCCAGCGGTAAGCGCCACACCAAGTCGCACACCCTCTGCCGCCGCTGCGGCAACCGCTCGTTCCACAAGCAGAAGAGCAGTACGTATCCGCTGGGCTGCGCGTGGGCGTCGGTGCCCCCATTCACCTCGAGTTGCGAGCACCAACACGCCCCGCCGGCCCCAGCCCGCACATCCACT
Source organism: Apiotrichum akiyoshidainum (assembly GCA_002973495.1). Taxonomy (NCBI): domain Eukaryota; kingdom Fungi; phylum Basidiomycota; class Tremellomycetes; order Trichosporonales; family Trichosporonaceae; genus Apiotrichum; species Apiotrichum akiyoshidainum. The sequence continues at coordinate 103,898 of PQXP01000021.1, forward strand.
AACCCCCAGCCTGCGCCCAGTGTGGCTACCCCGCCGCCAAGCTCCGTTCGTTCAACTGGGGCGAGAAGGCCAAGCGCAGGAAGACCACCGGCACCGGCCGTGCCGCTCACCTCAAGTCGGTCAACCGCCGCTTCAAGAACGGCTTCCGTGAGGGCGGCGCTGCCCCCAAGAAGGCCGCTAAGACCGAGGCTTAAATCTCTCACACTTGAGATGATTTGAGCGCGACCGCCCCCCCGATTCGACCATCCGTCACACAACCAGTCATGGACAATCGACACTAGTTATAGTTTCGCGCGCCCACGGCGTGGCGGCTGCAGACCCGAGGGACCTCGGAGTACTGGGCTGCAGGCATGCAGGACTTGATGTACATTCAGCTTTGGCTGTGTAGCAGAACCGTGTACAGTTGCATTTGGGGCACGGGCAGACGCGGCAGACGCAGGAGGAATGCAGGAGGGAATGCAGACGAGACGGCTGATGGAGAGACAAGTCCAGCCAGCCTACGACTTTTGAAAAGCTGCCATTCAGCGGACGAATCAGCTGCCCTGAACAGTAACTTTGGCTTTGGCTGACCCGCAAGCCGCGGCAGGTGTGTGGCGTGAACAGCAAAGTGCATCTTCTGTCCTCAGAAGGCCGAGTGCTGCTTTGACATACTGTTGTCATGCACGCGTTGGTAGGTTTAGAGATATCAGCGCGTACTGAGCGGGTGCATCGAAACTGAGCGCCCGTCAGTGGCCATCGCCAGCTCTTGTGCCACAGACGAGGTTTCAGTGTCGACTAGCATCGTCCATGTGCAAAGCCAATGTAGTCTAGAGACAAGTGAGGGGGATAAATTCACCGACGGGTAAGTGCAGAGGCAGAAAGCGGTGGCTGCAGCTACAAACCGGCTGTGGGGACGAGGAGTCTGATGAAGAAACAGTACCAGGTGAGGTGTTCTTGGAACAGTTCAGTCCGGGGTGGTACTACTTGGAACAGTTCAGCCTTGTGTGGTAGCAGAGTTGTTCGGTCCCTGGAAGGCCTCGGTGTAGGTGAAAAGGCAGTTTCAGGTCCTCCTAGTTGTAAGTGCTTCTCGGGGTGGGGCAAGAACACCCTCGGCGAGTATACTGTACAAAAATGTAGCAGTGGGGGCTTCTGTTTTCCACCGAGAGCGGGAGCCGGCACCGAACTGCGAAACAGGCCATCAACGAGAGCAAGGCGAGACACATGTGCTTCCAACCAACACGTACAATATGAGACCTCTGTCTAGGTTGAGAGAATCTGGGAGACACATCGCCAAGAGAGGCAGGAACGCGAGATCAGAATAAAATGACAAAAAACAAATAAATAAACAAAGAAATAAGAAGAAAATTACCTTTAAATCCGAAGCTCCATACAAGACGCAACAGAAACCTGAACCGAGGGGCAGCACATTGCTGCTCGACACATGATGCAGCATACGTTTAGAAAACAGTAGGTACTACGGGAGCGAACGCATAATAACCAGGGTTATTTCCTGGCGAAATGGCACCAATGTGCCCGAGGGGACCATTCCCAGGAACCTGCGAATTGTGGCAGCCGTGAACTAGCCAAACTTGCCGCTCACCGCCTCCCACCCACGTCATGAAGATGTCCCCCGGCGGTTCTTCCCTCGTACGCTTCAAACCAACGCGAAAAGAAGAAAAGAAAAGAAAAACAGAAGCGCTGCTGATGAATCAGCAGCGTGATGGAGCCAGCCGGGATCGAACCGGCGACCGTACGAAGTAGTGACGACGAACAAGTCGTGTCAGCACAACTGGAACTGAACTTCAGTCGTACGCTCTCCCAACTGAGCTATGTCTCCGAGGATGTCAGTCCCGTAGTGCGCTGTGTGCGGGTCTGTTGGGCTCGCCACTGGCGGTGCAAGTGTGACGGACCCTCCAAGCGCGTCATAACTACGTCCTGATGCTCAGCCAAATGCAAACAAAAGGCCTCTCGCAACTGGCACCGGCCGTGGAGTACGGTCGAGTGAGGGGTTTAACGGATGTGGCTGCTAACGGACGCTTCCAGGAAGCAACGCGAAGAGCCACTCTACATGATCTGACGAAACCACACTGCCAATCCAAGACTGCTCATCTTTCCGCCAGACGTTCCATCCGCTCGAAGCGAAGATGTCAATGAACTAACAGACGACTGTGGGGCGTGACAACAGCATTTCGGGGGTAGAGCACAGACGGGATAGCTTTGTATCGTCTGGGGGCTATCGGTGCCTCCAAAAGTCTTCCAAGGGTGATGAGAGATTACCCAGCACAGTCCGGTAGTTGTACGGCCGTGCCGTCCTTGAGGACACCTCTCGTGACGTTGAAGCAGTATCTGCCGTCCTTGGGGTGAGTCTCGGTGTCCTCCAAACCTGGTTGGGGCCCGCGCTGCATTGCTACCATCCTGTTTCTTCGATGTTGTATTTTGTTATCGCCACCTCCACCTGGAGAGGGTGGCGGAGGTATGCCCAATCTCCGCCGCCAATCGCAGATGACGGCAGGGCCTGGACGAGCGGCGGTTGACTCACCTAATGGAAAGGGTGTAGCAGTGTAATTCAACAGCCGCCCATTACACAATGGCCCTTAATGTGATTAGAAACCTTTCCTCCCCTGGTGCGATGAGGCAACAACAAAACGCGAAACCCCCTGGAACATATTGTCCCCGGCACTCTTCTTGTCTTCTTGTCGGTGTCTGTGTCTTTCTTGTCCACTCGTCCACTTGTTCTTGTTCTCACAACTGTCAACATCCTCATCCTCATCCTCAAATCTGTGCGACAGAGCCCCCACACGCCTGAGATATCCCGGACCTCCTCCTTGGTGCTCAGACCCACTCTGCTTCTGCCGCCGCCTTCCACTTCCCGCGGTCCTTGCCACCCACCCCTCCAAACGAGGACGCGAGCAGCCGCAACCACAGCAACCACAACAACAACAATAACAGAGATAGGGACAGAGACAACAGACCCAACGACTACAGCTGTCCACGAAAGATCTTCTGCACCCTATCCAGCCGCCGAGGTCTCGTCCATTCCTTGCACAGACGTCCCCATCGACCCGAACCCACTTCTCCTTCACATTGGACACAACCTAAGCTCACAACATGGCTCCCCTCCTTCGTCCAGGTGATTCGTGAGTTCGCTTCCTATGTGAGATCCGTATCAATTCCTCCGATCCAGCCAGCAAGCGTCTGGCTCGGAGCACATGACGTCCGGCTCGCGAGTGCGGCGCTGACATCTAGCTTCAACTCCTCCTCTGCGACCGTTCGCGCCGATGACTCGCGTCGCCCCGCGACTCGCGCTCTTCCACGTGCTGGGGGCGGTCTCGGACCTGCAGAGAGCATTGGTCGTGGCTTCGAGTCCATTGCTGCCGGCAACTTTGGTGTCCTCCAGAGCGACCACGGTGTAGACGAGCACGAGTTTGTGCGCCGCTACGTGAGTTACAACAAAGGAAGACACATTGACAGCTCAGATCGCAGGTATGCAGGGATCTGCACTCGACCCCAACACACCCCTTGCCACCAACGGCAACAGCACTGCACCTCTTGGCCGTCTGCCGTCCGAGTTCAACCCCCTCGCATTCATCAACGACTCTACGGACGGTACCTTCTTCGCCGAGCTGCCGCCTGATGCCATCCCGGAGCCTCCTGCCGTGGTTCCCAGCGCGCCCACAAATGGAGCAGAGCTGTATCGTCCTTCATCAGCGCTGTCGCACCACTCGCACCTTTCCCTCAGCACCACCGACGTGGACTCGGACTCGGCGTTCTACACCACGACCGACATGGACACCGACCAGGAGTTTGACGCTGGCCCTTCCTCCGGCCCCAACCCCGTCGCCGAGCTGGACACGCTAAACCTCAACCACACTGCCGCTGGGTTTATCCCCACCGGCACATCCTCGGCTGGTGCGTCACCCGCGCCCCTCGCCACCATCTCCCCGGGCGCTGCGGGCCTGGGCAGCAACCGGCGTGTGTCCACCACCAAGCGCTCTCGCTCCCCCAGCGACTCGCCAGCACCAGAGGGCACCGACGCCAATGCCGCAGAGCAGCACCGGTTGAAGCGTCTTGAGCGTGAGTCCAGGAATCAACTCCCATACCCTGCAATCCTAACATTCGCAGACCGTCGCTCAATCAACCGCCGCTCGGCCCAGAAGCACCGCCTGAGGCGCAAGGAGGAGCTTGAGACGCTCACCCAGCAGCTCGCCCAGCGCGACGCTAAGATTGCCCAGATGGAGAAGGACCTTGCTGTCACGCGCGCGCAGCTGCAGACAGCGCTCCAGTCCCAGGCAAGCCTGCACGCCGTCCTCCGCAGCCTGCAGGCTACCGTCACCGCAACGGCAACCAACCCCCCCAACTAGTGGCCAAGACCAGCTAGTGATACCAGGACGAGAACCGAGAACCGAGAACCGAGGGTCATACGAGTAGAGGGAAGGACGATACCGGACCAAAATAGTCCACCGACGTGTTGAGAGTGACGGCGAGAGAGACTCTCGAAGGACGAGAAAGTGATATGATAGACTGACTCCCTTGTTCCATATTCTTACCGGCGCAGCACCACTACGCGCCCGTGATACCCATTTTGTAGTAACCCGCCCCCCCGCGTGAAAATGTTACGATTGTCAACGCTTGGTGTGTAAATAGACTGAGGGCCACAGGGTGGAAGCTGCGCAGAAGCCCGAGGCCTTGTAATCTGATTGACTCTCGGAAGCGGAATTGGGCTCGCGGCATCCAAATATGAGATTTCGGCGTCCACCGCTGGTCAGTGCTAGAGTCGCCGGAGCGCATGGCGTGGAGGCCGACCCAGGTCGCTGTCTGGGTAATCGCAAAGTTAGAGTCCCACATCTACTTACGGGTGGTTCCATGGTTCTGTGAAGCACGATCGAGCCGGAATCAAACACGCTGTTGTCTCGGCCCTCTGTTCTGCGGCCTGACTCAAGCAGCTTGGAGCTTGGAATCGACATGGATGTTACCGGTGCTCGAGCCAGTGGGATGTCTGCCTGCCCTGGATAATAAAAAACAAGTCGTCGTTCCGGAAGAGTGCACAGATTAATGTGGCTATGGCCGGTAACCAAGCGCCCCACGCGAGTACTGCCGCAACGCCACGGGGTTGTGTTCTGCCCGTCGGGACTCGATGAGCCCTGTTAGGAATCCCAGACCATCCAGAAGCCAGACCAGCCCGACGGCAGCGAGGGACTTGGCTGCAGCTGAAGATAGCACGTTGGACTGCGAACGCCCTCCCCCCTCGACGTAACACTACGTGACAACCAAAGGTCGGACGCCGCACATGGTCACAAGTCGGGCCCTATCGGTCCTGGAGTCCTCGGGCCCGGTCTTGACCGCAACGGCAGCTCTAAATGAAACAGATCGTCACTTTCAAGTCATCTGCCTTCGCATGGAGGCGTCGGAGAACGGCCACATCCGACTGTGTGGGGCGCACATCCGGGTCGTCCATAGCTCACAGATCAGATGACGGATGCCAACCTCGATGTCTCACTCCCTGCAGGTATTCCGAGATGGTGAGGGGTGACACTGCAATTGTCTTACGCGGGACACGGAAAAGATTGAACGTTAATGACCAAACACTGCGCACAGTTCGTGAATAGGGCAAGATATCTTCTGCTCTGGTGCGCCCGGAAGAAGGCCGAAGAGAAAAGAGCCACCTGCAGCAGAGTGCAGCCTCCGAATACAGAGGACCATCGACATCATGTCTCAGGATACTAGTTCTTGTCGCGAAGTTACTTGACGTCACCAGCCATGCGGCCGCCATCGATTTCCCGCGCGTCGACCCGCCAATTCAATGGAAGGAACTGGCCCGGTCGCCTCGATTACCCCCCCGGTTGGATCTTACACTTGGATACACCCACTCTTCAGCATTTGTCGATTTTGCTTTCGGGGCGATTCCAAACCGCCCGTCCCGGAGCACTCGGAAGTTGTTGGCGGGAACATGTGGAACCTGGTTCGGGACTTGGGCTGTGGATGACAGTATCTGGGGACTGCCAATAGAACTGTGTTGTCGGGACTGTAAGCCGTGCAGCCAGGTGAGAGCAGCGCAGCAAGGTCGGTAGAAAGCAACGACTTGGACGTAGAACCTAGCCAGTCCGCGGTTCGGGGCTCTTGAGAAGTTTGTTGTGGACACGCAACACAAGAAGTAGTATATAGTCAGTACCATCAGAGGCAGTATTCTCTCTCCATAACCGACCAGCTTCCCTTCCGACCAGCTTCACTCTCTCTCTCTCCACATCACTCTCTCTTTCTCTCTCTCTACCACCGACCTGCTTCACTCTCTCTAGAACAACCAGCTTCCCCATCATGGTTTCCGCAGCTCTCCTCACAGCCCTTCTCGTTACAGCAGTGAGTGTGGTAGCAACAGCAGGCGTGGCAGCAACTTCCCAACTAACCTTAGGTTGCCGGAGCCCCTAATCCCGCCACTGTCGGCCTTAGCACTAGCCAGGTTGCAGCTCTCCTTGATTCCCCGTCCAACGATAACCGGGGTCGACAGATGAGGGCGGTCAACAACGCATGGACGACGCTAAACCTCTGCATCGGTGCGGCCGCTGGCACTGGTGTGGCTAACGCCGCTCCTGCGGTGCTCCAAAGCTGCYCCACCGGGACCACAGGCTGGAACAGTCAGAAGGTTTATTTCGAGAACGGCTACATTATCCTCAGTGGCACTTCCAAGTGTCTCGATGTGGGAGGCGGTAACCGCTACAATGGCGCCAAGCTTCAGTGGTACGACTGCGGCAATTACAACCCCAACCAGTACTTCTACTTCTCTGGTAATCAACTCAAGTCCGGTAACTACTGTCTCGACGTCCCGAGCGGAAGCTACACGAGTGGCACTCGCTTCCAACTCTGGGACTGTGCCTCTAGCACCACCAACCAGAGGTGGATGGACTTTTCGTGGTAGCCGACTGCTCCACGGTAGTGGCGACCCCGGACTGCATACTCGTGCTCCCGTGCGCTGGAGTTCGCCGCAGCTACACGGGTGGGGCTTGGGTTGCTTCCTTGGCACTCTCTGCCTTCTCGCTCTGGCTCCGTCCTCACCATCGTTCCGTCCGATTGTTCATCCTCTTACTGGCCTCCCGTAGACTCCTCATTCCGACTTCCAGCTCACAGTTTCCGTCCCTTCCTCTTGGCTTCAGGTTCACAGTTTCCGTCCTTTCTTCCTTCTTCCATTACGAATTACGACTACACACCTCCCTCCTAACATAAACACCTTCAATGCCACAACACCCCGATCGCGTGCTCCTCGGCGCCCCCCCCCCCCGAGGTCTGTTCTATATTCTACCCCGAAATTGTTCTGTTTTCTACCCCACGATGTTATTGCAGACATATCATGACCACTGGCAAAATGAATGTGGCAGATGGGGAATTAGTTCAGTCGTCTCCACGTTTCTGTTCCTCTGCGTCACTGGCAACCATGCTATTTGTGTCATGCATGCAGCGGCGTGACGAACAGCACTGATACAAGGGTGCACCGCGGGCTGCGGTGCGTTTTGGGACTAGAACAATGATGAATGGTAGAGACGAGACACAGGAGACAGGAAGCAAGAGAGACAGCACCGTGGCGGTGAGCTTAGTTCTTCTTGTTCTTGTTGTTCTCGCGACGGGCACGGATACCGGCACGGAGGTCCTCAAGGAGAGGGATGGTCTGCTCGAGCGAGATGCAGGCGTCGGTGATGGAGACACCGTACTTGAGGCCCGAGGGCCCCTCGGCGGGGATCTTCTGGTTGCCCTCGTTGATGTTGGACTCGATCATGACACCCATGAGCATGTTGGCGTTGGGGGCGCCCGAGGCGAGCTGGGACGAGAGGTCGCGGCCGACCTCGATCTGCTTGACGTGCTGCTTGGACGAGTTGCCGTGCGAGCAGTCAATCATGACCTTGGGGATGAGGCCAGCCTTGGTGAGCTTGGCGCCGGTCTCGAGGACGTGCTCGGCGGTGTAGTTGGGACCCTTGGACGAGCCGCGGAGAATGACGTGGGTGGAGTTGTTGCCCTCAGTCTCGACAATGGCCGACAGACCCTGCTTGGTGACCGAGAGGAAGGTGTGGCCAGCCGAGGCGGCCTTGATGGCGTCGACGGCAATGTCAATCGAGCCGTCCTGGCTGTTAGCGTGAACCCAGAGCGGTCTACTCACAGTGCCGTTCTTGAAGCCGACCGACATCGAGAGGGCCGAAGCGAGCTCACGGTGGACCTGCGACTCGGTGGTGCGGGCACCAATAGCACCCCACGACGAGAGGTCGGCAAGGTACTGAGGCGAAATGACATCTGAAGGATTGTCAGCATCGGTACCGCGGTATCTCGGCAAGTTGCCGTCGGGAAGCAACAGATTCCTCAGGGCTCGGCGGATGTGGTGACATCCAACACCCGCCGCTCGCACTGTCCCGAGGTAGGTGCGCGCAAGTCGTTGCTATCTCTACTCACCAAGGAACTCGCCGGCGGTGGGGAGACCCATCTCGGTAAGCTCAATGAGGAGCTTGCGGGCCATGCGGAGACCGCGGTTGATCTGGAAGGTGTTGTTCATGTCGGGGTCGTTGATGAGACCCTTCCAGCCGACGGTGGTACGGGGCTTCTCGAAGTAGACGCGCATGACGATCATGAGGTCCTCCTTGGCGGTCTCGGCGTACTTGAGGAGCTCCTTGGCGTAAGTAAGGGCCTGCTCGGGGTCGTGGACCGAGCAGGGGCTGCGGGTTAGCGGCTGCGGGGTAAGGGGGGAGTAGTTCGGCGTGGCTGCCGATGGGGCGCGGAGGCTTTCGGCCCACCAGTTGCCGAGCCGAAGTGGGCTGACAACGCGGCGCGAACAACGATTGAGCTGGTCGGTAGTTCCGGCCAAACATGTACGCACCCAATGACAACAAGAAGACGGTCATCGTCGCCACGGACGATGGCCTCGACCTGCTTGCGGCCGTCAATGACGGTCTGGGCACCACGGAGGGTGAGGGGGATCCTGTCTGTCAGCCAACAGTGTTCTCAAAGCTGGTGTCAAAGGACGTACTCCTCGAGAAGGATCTGCGGGCTGCGGAGGTCAGCGAGTGTTGCCGGCGGCATGGTGCGGGGGAGCGAGCGGAGGGTCCAGCGGCGTCGGAGGGCGACTCTAGCGATTGGCTGTTCGCTGGAGTAGATGCCAGCACAGCGTTCTCCGACATGGCCCACTGATACCAGCTGGACGCTCCGCACAAATCTGCCTGCAGTAATGGACTAACGGGATGAGGGGGCGGATGTTCTTGACACGGCGGTCATCGAGGACGTCCTGGATCTGGTGGTTAGCTGGCCAGTTGAGTATACAGTTGGGGATGTGACTCACCTCACGGACAAGCACGGGGGTGTACGACATTTTGTTGGTTGTTGCGGTGGGTGTGGTGTTGTGGAAGGTGGAAGAGTAGAGTAGAGAGACAAAGTCGAAGAAAGATGTGATCAATTCGAGTCTGGCAAGGCGGCTTTGCTGGTGCGGCGTCCGAGGTCTGGTTTGTGTGGTTAGAGTTCGAGTCGATGGCGGCGTGGGATGGATCAGAGGTGATGCTTGAGGGCACACGCGGGGGGTGGTCAGGGGGGGGGGGAGAGCGAGAGTGGAGATGCGATCAATATCGTTGGACAGAGCGAGTGAGATCAAAGGGGCTGCTGGCTCCTGGCTCCTGGCTCATCGGGAAATTAGGAAAACACAGTCGTCGTTAACTCGAAAAATCCAAGCGAACAAAGGGATCGTCGTTTTTGCCACGCGGTCTCTGCGTGGCACTCTGGTGGAATATCAGCCTCATTGTAGTAGCTCAATGCCAGGCTCATGGTTCGGCCGTGACGTCGTCGTCCGCCGGCTCTTGGATGAGCAACACCCTCTCGCCATCGTTCAACGTCCATCTCCATCTCACCATCAACACCAACGCAGTACCCCGTCGCCGCCCCGTCGCCGCTTCGTCGCCACACGTTCTCCACTACACAGCACTCCTCACCTCACACCCCGTCCAGCGGCTCAATCACAATGGCTGCCGGACTGAAGAGTGCGTCCTTCCGTCCCCTATCCACATCGTACTGACATGAACCGCTTCGGCCGACACTCACGTCTAACATGCTTGACACTCTCCTCTTACCTTCCTCTGTGGACATCATGACCTTGCGATTTGGCATCCTACCCTGCGAACTCCCCGTGTCCGGATGCCTCCTCCCCGCCCACCCCACACCCCGGCCGGCTTCCCCATCACAGCCGTCATCTTCCTCGCGTTCGTCCTTGCGCTGGGCTTCCTCCTCGTCATCCTCTCGTGCGCCCTGTACACCAACTGGCTTCCTCTCCTGGTCGGTGAGTTTGATACTATCGGGGCCTGAGCATTGTTGGCCCGTTAGTCCTGCACACACATGCTCACTCCCAGCCCTCACATTCGTCCTTGCGCCGCTCCCGAACTCGATCTGCTCGCGGTGCGCGCGCGCTGACGATATTTCGCCAGAGTACAACTCGGCCTATGTCGACTTTGGGCGCTTCGTCACCGGCATGCTGGTGGTGAGTACGGCGGTTTGATCCGCGTGCGCCTAACCCGGCCCCGTACTAACACCCCAGGCGACCGGCTTTGCGCTCCCCCTCGTCCTCGCGCACTCGGAGGTCATCAAGCCCGGAGCGTGCTGGATGTCCATTGGCGGTGGTGTCCTCGTCTACGGCACCATTCTCGTGTACGGCGGCTGGTTCGGCGCGAACAATGACGACGAGTTCTAAACTGCGTGGTTGGCAGAGGAAGCCCGTGTCACAACCGCTCGTGCGGGTGGCCACTTCGACAATTTACCGAGGCCCCGACACTTGCCGGTCATGAACACTTGCCGTGAACGGACAAAGGACACGGACACGGACGCATGGTGCATATGTGTCTGTCAGAGCTACTGAGAAGGAGGAGACAGCACTGGGTTGTGGAGAGAGGGAAAGGAGAAAGCGAGAGAAGCAGAGTGCGTGCAGCCGTTCGCTGGTGGCGGCCTAGAGTGGAGAATGGCATTCTCCTTGTACGAATTGATGCATAATGCCGCGTGCACAGGATGAACAGGAGGATGGAGATTTTACACTACGAGTATGAAAAGATCTACTCTACAGGAATCGAACGACAAGACATTCCTAGCTCTCGTCCTAGCTCTCGTCATTGTCCCGCTGCGGGGGGTCGAATGCGCGGGGATCGAGTTGAGAGAGGGGAGCAGGCAAAGGAGACGTAGGAGTGAGTTGGCCGGCCGCCATGCCGAACGTGAATGGTACGCCCGTGGGCGGAATAGAGAGGCGCGACGAGTCAAGGACTGTAAGAGGCCAGGCCCCGGCGAAGGTGGCAGTCTGGCCCCGCCTGCGAGGTCCCGGTGTCCCTGGGGAAGGAGGGGGTGGAGGGGCACCGGGACGCCTTTGACTCTCACTGGAGCCGGCACCCGGCTGCCTTAGCTCAGTGGCGGAATGAGAGGGAGAGGGGAGAATGGGCGGGCGGAGGAAACGGGGGCGCTGGGGCGGGTGGCGCAGGAGTGGGTGTGTGGGCTGGAATGACAAGTCGAGAAGTGCATCAGTGTTCCCATCCACGTCCGCCTCAGCGGCAGCTTCGAGGTCGACAAGGTTTCCCAGCGTGCTGGACTCGGGTCGAGCGGAAGCTTCCTCTCCCGGGAAGGAGACGCCCAGGTGTAGTTGCTCACCAGGGATTCGGCGTGGGGTACGGAATGGGAGGATCGGCGGCCGGTCGTCCTCGTCGTCAGTGTCGACCTGGAACGGGCGGAGGGGCACCCGGCGGCGCTGAGGCGGCCGGTATGCCGGTTCGGGGAGCGTGTAATGCCCACTGCGGGGAACGGGTGTCGAGGCGAGGAGGTGTCTGTAGGGCCTTTGGGGTATGAGAGGAGTGGAGTGCAACTGTGGTCCAGCTAGTTGCCTCCGGGGCTGGGCTGTAGGTGGTGGGGCGGCGGGGGAGGCGGCCTGGTCAGCCGCGTGGCTGGTGGTGGTCTCTTCCGCTGCCGCCAGATCGGTGTCGACAGATTCTTCAGCATCAGTCTCTATAGAACCGTTGTCATGCGTACCACTGATGCGAGGGAGTTCATGGGCGGTGCCTCGGCTGGCTTTGCGGTGGGGCGCCTCAGTGCCGCGGATGGTGGTGGGCGACTCCTTCTCATGTCGGCGCTCGAGGAGGATGTTCTCGAGGTCTGCTACGTCGGAATAACGCAGTGTGACCAGCGTGGGTTTGGTGGTGATCATGAGGTTTCCAATGAACCCTGGTGGGAATACCTGTAGTCTAAAGGAGTCCACGGCGAGGAGGGAGACAGAAAGGAGGGGAAGTGGAGGGATGAAAAGACGGAAAGATGCACGAGGAGACCAGGTGAAGAGATAGATACGAGGAGAACAATGTTAATAGAGAGAAGAAAGAACTGTTAGGACTCGATGCATAGGACTATAGGAGTTTCAATGTAGGGCCTCCAACACGAGGCAGGCACGATGGTAAGGCGAGGACGAGGCAAACAAAGCAAGGAGAGAAGGAGGAGCAGACGTATAACGCCACAATCAAACTGTCCTGGGGGTGCCGTCTGCCACCCAATTAACAAACGACTATAAAGGCAGCTGCCACTAGGGCACTGCTAAACGGTTCAAGATATGGCGCCACATAGAGACTCATTGAGGTCCCCTAAAGGTAGGCAGGTTGGTCTGCGTGGGATCGAGCATGGACTCCTCGACTGCCGTGGGGTCGTATTGTGTCTCGTGGTAGAGCTGCGATTCCTGAAGCGCGGAGGGTTCGTGCTGGGTCTGGTGGTAGAGTTGAGACTCCTCAAGTGCGGCAGGCTCGTGCTGAGTCGCATGGAAGAGCTGAGATTCTGCCAAAGCGGCTGTTCCCGCAGGGTTAAACCGGCTCTGGTAGTCGAGCTGGGACTCCGCAAGAGCTGGCTGCGACCCATGCGATCCGAGCGTCACGGAGTCGTCGCCGAGAGTCATTGACTCGTCTTCCTTGACCCTGGACATTGCCATGCGTGGCATTATCTTACGTCCCCAGCCGGAAGGCTTGGAAACCTTGGGAGGAAGCAGGAGGTCGACCTTGGCAGGCTTGGCCCTGGGGATCGTCTGCTCGGGCAAGATGTTCGATTCCGCGAGGGCAGGGTTCATTGACTGACCCGGAAGCAGCGCCGAATCCGCAAGTGCCCCATTGGTCGTGGCGCCGGGAAGAAGTTGGGACTCGGGGTTGGTACCAAAGGTGGTGTTGCCCTTGACATACGGTGAAAGGGGCGAGTTGGGATTGGAGCCAGTCCTTGTGCCACCGGAGCGGAAACCAAACAATCCCTTTGGAGACTTGAAGTTGGAGCCGGAGCCGGAGCCGGAGCCAGATCCAGTTCCACTCGAGGTACCCTTAGACTTGTCTGTCTGACGACCAATGCGCGTGACAGAGCCGCCGCTGCTAGTCTCACCTAGCGCCAGGTTGATGAAGCGCCTCAGAGCCGCAGTCTTGTGCTTGGAAGCGTCAAGAGCGAGAGGGTCGACTTCAACACCGGTGGTCCACTTGGTAATACCACGGATGGGACCAATGTAATGGTTACGGCCTGGTTGTCAGGCGGATATTCGTTTTGTCTGTTGCTTACCGTAGAGGAACCATGAGATGAGCATGATAAAGAGCAAAACAGGAAGAACGATTGGGAAGGCACTGATAGTGTCTACTTTCACTGATATCGTCAGCCTTGGACGACGATGAGCCGAGGTGCAACTCACAGTGAGGGTCAACCTCCTTGTTGTTGTAGATAGAAATCGGCATCGAGCCCTGCACGGTGGCAACGATCAGATAGGCAATTGAAATAAGTGCAAAAGGTCTGCCGAGGCCACGGAGAGACCACTGGGCACGCTCGTCGTTGGCAAAGTCGATTTTGGATGTGAGGTAGAGGAACAAGGGGATGCCCTGTGGGGTTAGATAAGTCCAAAGGAGTGCTAACCCACGTAAGCAATATTGATGAGGGACACTGCAGTCGACTGGAGAAGATTGTAGTAGTTGGCCATGTTAACAAACATGCCGGCGATCTGCCCAGTCAGCCAACTGAGAAAAGGGAACAACATACGGAAATGTAAAGAGAGCAGAAAATGACGACCATGGCCACCCACGGCATTTTGTGCTTGTCGGTTTTGACCAGGAGGGTAGAGAAGGGGATTCCATTTTCGCGAGCGAGGGCAAAGATAAAGCGAGAGGTGATAGTACAAGCAGCAACGGCATGCGTACAGCCCACCCAGATAAGTGCCACTAGGATGACGATGGGACCAGTTTTTCTCGAACCAGTGTACCAGTCGATAATACCCTGAGGACCAGAGTCAGTCGAGAGCAAAGAGAGCTGGAAGGGAACCTACCCAAACGACAGTGGCTGGGTTTGGTGTTGAGTCATATTCGTTGATAGGCAGATGGACGACATCCTGCCAGTAGTTCAATGAGCCATATGTGATGACGAAGGTGGCAGTCAAGATGTAGGTGAGGACGTGATGGACGATGGCGGAGGTGTACATGGCGCGTGGGACAGATTTAGACGGGTTCTTTGTCTCCTCAGCCATGCTGATTGACGTCAATAACGGAACTGAGCAAAAAGTGTTTTGTACTAACTGGGCGCTGCAGTCGACGGCGGTGACCCTGAGAGGAAGGGCAACAAAGAGCATCCACGACATGGGGTGCGTCCACCTGGCACGGACATACTCGCCGAAGCCCCAGCTGCGGCGGATGTCGAAAGAGTTCCGGGTTAACCAGTTCCTAAGAGGTGAGCAGAGGAAGTGAGAAATGCAAGCACTTACATCATTTTGGGTACACTCCAGCCAAGGTAGGTAAGCCCCACGATGAACCAGCCAATGTTGACTGCGGCCGCAATGATCCAGAACATGTGGTTCTGGGACAAACGACTGAGACACAGGATGGCCACAATTGTGATGAACACAACGTAGATGATAACCTTCAATTGGACGATATTGTCCACTGCTCCGGTTTTTGTCATACCTCGAATGGTGATGTCGACTGACACCGACAGGTTGTACATGAAGAGGATGATCTTGGCAGGTCAGACAGTGCGGTGTCGCAGAAGAACCTACCTTTGCCATGTGCATCGTGAGGACGACACCACCAACGACCCATCCCCACTGACGCTCACGTCGAATACCCTTACGAGCACACTGCCAGGACCAAGTCGCCATGGCGCCGGCAACTGGGAGGGCTGAGGCCATTTCACAAAGAGGGCCGAGGAGGATCAATTGCAGAATGGCAGCCAGAGGGTATCCGATTAGCTGCAGTTGCGGCGTGAGCTCCAAACGACTGGTGAACTTCCGCCAAAGTCAAACTTACAAAAACTAGGGGACCACCGAATGCCAATCCCGTCGCGTTCGTCATAAACTCGAAGAAATAGCTCATGTGGCAGAAATTCATCGCCGCGGACGACCAGAAGTTGAGGGGGCGACCGAGAACGGGATCATAGCCCAGCATGCGGAGACGAGTTTCTTCATCGACGGGTCCTTTGCCCGCCAACTCTGCAACAGAGTCATTGGCAGTTTCCTTGTGCTTGGGAACGTCCTTCTCCCAGTCTGCCAGGCTCGTCCGCGAGACTTCTTCGTAAGTAGCTGCCATGTGCCGAGGATGTAGTGAGCGTTAGAGTGTCGGGGATATGTGAGAAGGATCCAGACATGGTCCCAGCTTTCATATGTAACCAGTCGGCGTCAAAGGTCTGGCAACAACGCGCGGAAATCAACTCAAGGTGGTGCGGGATGTTTCACACAAGGGGAGGAAGAAACACGGGGAGAACGCCACAGTGACAATTGTCTCTGACATGCATTCATTACGCCAGTCCCCGTAAAAAGCAAATCTGCTCTTGCATGCATTTTGCCAGGCTCTAACTGCACCTGGTCATCACAAAGCAAGTGGTTGATAGTCCAGAATCCCCACAACACCGTTGCTGCTTGACGCTGATCTGTCGAATGCAGAGTTAAATGTATCGCTGACTTTGCCTGATTATTAGTGACATCGCGCCGGTTCCAGGGCTATTCTTTGCCTGCAAATCGTGCTCTCTGCAAACATGCGTCCAGAAAACTCAACAAGAAATGGCCCACTGGGAGCCTCGTGCAACGTTTGCATATGTCTCTATTGCAGAGGATGAGTTCCTTCTCCCGATCAGACGTGGCAGGAATCAGCCAGTGACGTCGAGCCATTCTGAATAGGCAGGGGAGGGCGTGACGAACAGCGAAAACAGGGGACGGAAGTCGCCAAGCCTCGCCGTCCGTCGCAAATTGTTCATTCCCCTGTAGGAGCCGAGACTGAGGCTAGGCCCCTCATCAGCTGCACGTCATTAAGCAACTTGTGCCGATAGGCGGCTGTTGTGCAGTTGTGTCTCGGGACTGCGGATCGAGTGACATGAACGCATGGCAGCGTTGCATTTGACAAGGACCATGCCATGTGCCAGAGGCGGAAGACGGCTTTCGGAAAAGGTAATAAGCCCTTCCGCACTCATTCCGTCCCCTATTGTGAGACACCCCGATGTTGAAGCAGAGAGAGGTATTGACAGAAGTGTGCAAGTAATGTTCCGCCAGCTGGATGCTGCGCTGCAACAACTGGCAATGTTTGTCACCATCGGTATATTGGAAGCGCAAGTGACGGGCTTGCCGTACATACAATTAACAACGACCGACCACTACTGCAGTGTTATGCCTGCTCATGGAAGCTAGTATCCTGCCGCCAATAAGAGATCCCATACTGCCTGACGATTGAATGCTTGCAACAAGGTCCTCCCTCGCGTTGAATATAAAAAGGGCCTGGGGGGTTCCGCATTGCCTTAAGCCCGGGGGTGCCACACGTCCACGTGATAGGCACCCTGTTTCCACGCTATGCTTTCCTGTGCTGGGACCACGCGTCCTGATCTCCATTCCTGGCCCGACCAGCCGCTTGGATGCGTCTTTGCCTCGTCAATGTGGTGGCAACATTCTCATTCTCCCCATCAATCTCCTCTCTCCAGCCGTCTCTCCGACTTCTCCCACTCCCCTGATCTTTCCAAAACCACCACGCACTTTGACACCGCAATGGAGATTGTTGCCAAGGCCACCGACTTCGTTCAGAACTTCCGCGTGAGTAGCCATTATCGCCATCCAGTCATCCACCCAGCTGACAGCAAGGAGAAGCGCCTTTCGGGCCTCAAGCCGGCGAGCGAGTTCGTGAGTAGCCGCGTCTGGGAGATATCGTAGGGAAGGAAGTGAAGTGGATTTCGCAAGAGGCTCGCCTCATCGCAGAAGCGCAGGGACGGTGAGAGGGGGAGTCTCTCTCGCTGTTGGGACATCACTCCCTCCACGCAGCTCTCAACCTTGACCCGACAGCAGACAACACGATGAGACGACTGGGACAAGCGCATCCCCTCCATCTTCTTCCGTGTTGTCTATTCTCCAGCTCTTCAGAACTCTGCACACACAAGGCTGGAGGCCTCCGGTTGTGTTGTTCAGGTGGAGGCGGATGAATACCGGAAGCCGGGGACATGATGTGCCGAGTGTTTCGCTGAGTAATGTCGTCATGACTGGTCATACGAGTGCCTCATGGACCTCACGTTAGGCAGCGTTGCGCGCACAATCTTCATCTGGTGTCGGAAACAATGTCCGAGGTCCAGAGGGAGACCATCGGTCTGATTTCGCTCTGATCCAGATACCACCCCTGGCCGTGTTGGCGCTACCTGGACTCCGCATGCCTCACGCTGACCTCTCCAGTTCGACCACCGCCAGCTCTCGCGCCCGACGAACATGAATGAGGCTACTCAGGTGAGTGCGCCCTGGCTGGGACACAACTGCGCGCCAAGGTGCGACGCCGTGCAGCTGCGAACCCAATCGGCTCGGCTTGCAAGATGCGTCGCCATCGCTGCAGAATCATACTGTGAACATGAGCTGACAGTATTCAGCGCATCACGTACAACACCCGCCACTTTTCTGCCAACTACCTGCTCGTCATCATCATCCTTGTTATCTATGCCCTGTAAGCTTGCTCCAACGCACCCCACTTCGTCTTTTCACTCCGTGTCGGCTAACGTTACCAGTATCACTAACCCTCTCCTCCTCATTACCATCGCCTGGTTCGCCGGTGGTTTCACCGCCATTACCAAGTTCGGGCCGGAACCCCTCGAGTTCGGCAGCGTAGTCATCACTCAGAAGATCATGTACACTGCCCTCTTCGTGGTTGGTCTCCCCCTCCTCTTCATCGCTGGCCCCGGCGGCGTCTTTTTCTGGCTCATCGGTTCATCCGCTATCCTCATTCTTGGCCACGCCGCTCTGATGGAGACTAGCCTCGAGAACGAGTACCAGGGCGTGGAGTCCGTCTAAGTGCTTTGTGCGGGTGGCCTGTCGAGAGACAGCCCTAAGCTGGCTGAGGGACTGACCACCCGCTCGGCAACCAGACGTAGCCGCATTCATCACGAGCGACGATACCGATCAAAATTACAGACCAACACCAGAGGACGACCTGGTTAGTTGGCGAGAGGCGACCAGGCGACCGAACGTGATCTGGTTCGATGCTTCACGCTGCCCTCAGACTATAGATGCATGTTTTCCCTCTGAATTTGAACTATTGATCGAGAGTCTCCTGACTCTCCCCAAGTCGGCTCCCAGCGGGATCGCTCAGCACGGGCTGACCTCACGAACGCTGCACTCGCCACTATGCACACGACCGGCTTCTCTCCACTTATTCTAACCCAACTAGAACTCCGAGAGGACAATGTCATGTTCCGCCAATCATCAGACCCACTCAAGGTTGCGACTTCTGGGCGAAATGCAAGTGACAAGTAGCGCCTGTTGGTGGGCGAGCCGAGATTCCGATTCGTCTGATGTGTCTAATTACCGCTCTGCAAAGTGGGGAAGTGGTCAAAATGGCCTTTCGGTACCATGGCACTATCTATTCGACACGGTCAACCCTATATGCGACAGCGAGCCCGCACCCAACAACGACCCGTGCCCGAAAGCGAACCCGCACCCGACATCGCGCCCCCTGCACCCGAGGTCCAGGCCGCAGGTTGTGCCTAACGGTGGGCGGGGCGGGTCCTCACAGTAAACACATGTCTCGGGTTCTGATGACAGATGATGCCTGCTGTTCCATGTTCCCGGCACGAAGCCAATTTGCCCGCCTAACACCCGGCGTAAGGTCAATTCGCACCGGGACTGGTGTCACACCCAAGCGAAACATGGCGGCGCCTCGGACGCATTTCCGCGATATGAGGAGTCCCACACTACAGGAAAGCTGTGCGGGAGGGTGGTTGTGGTAGGTCTCCTCTGGTCTGGTGAACCGACGACTGAATCGAGGCGGCCCTTGCTCTGCTCATCAACCGGATACTAACTGCCAGATCCAGTCCGGGTGAAGAGGTACACTGGCTACTTACAGAGGAACGGAGCGGTACCACAAAGATAGTCCTTTGGCGGGCGTATATATAGTCACTGAGATCCAGAGCAGGTTTGGGTCTCTCTTCATCACCGACAAGCTTCACTCTCTCCTTCACTGACCAGCTACACTCTCTTTCTCGCCTACCGCCTTCGCTCCATCACACCTTCACACTCTCCTTAGGGCCAGCTTCATCGCCATGTTCGTCCCTGCTCTCCTCGCCACCCTTGCAGCGTTGACAGTGAGAGCGGAAGCACTTCCCAATTACCAACTGACGCTCAGGTCACTGGAGCCCCAGTACAATACGATGATGATAATGGCACTACCTCGGACTGGTGGGAGACTGATGGTGTCAACCACCACTTCAGATACATGGCGAACGGGGTCACGCAAAACTGGTGCATCGGAGACTCGGGTCTGAGCAATGGCGCTCAGGTGAAGCTCCGTGCTTGCGGCTCATCCCCAGGCAGTGTGAAGGTTCAATGGAAAGGCAACCAGCTCGTTCGCGCCGGCACAAACTTCTGTCTTGACGTACCGAATGGTAACCGGAACAACCAGGTCACCCTTCAGTGGTACGCGTGCGGTGCCAACAATGCCAACCAGCAATTCTGGTCCAACGGATGGCAACTCAGGAGCGGTTGGAACGGTAACTGGTGCGTCGACCTCCCTTCGGGTTCGATGTCCGACGGCAAGGTCCTTCAACTCTATCTCTGCGCCTCCAATGGCAATAACCAGAGCTGGAACTACATTTCGTTCTAGTCGCTGTGCTGCCAATATTCGTGTGCCGCCGCCCCTTGTTCCGCTCCATTGGTGTGTTTCTCTCTCCACCCACCCGCTCTCCCTCTCTCCCGCTTTCTGTAACGCCTGGTGCTCGGTCCGATCCACGCCTTCCTATGTGCTGTTCTTGGTCGCCTACAGCGCTGGCTCCGGGATAGTTTCACTTTTTTCTTGTTTTTTTTCCTCGTCTTTTTTATTTTTTACCCAAGTCTATATTCTATCCCGGAAATGTTCAATGCCACAACATATGTTAGTGACCGGAAGACAACCCGATGTGGTGTCAGGTGGCAGGGTGGCTCGGTACCATCTACATACATATCACGTTCAAGCGACACGCTTCCTCGTATGGCCCGAGCTCCTAGTTGTGCTCCGAGCCCAGTTCAGGGACAATCGATTGGGCCACTGGTCGGCAATCACAAGGTTATATAGTGTACGACTGAGGTCAGTCTTTCGAAGTATGTACGTAGACAATACGTAGACACAACACACCGCCATAGAGACTGTGTATCTTGATCTCCCAGTCCGATAACCGCTTGGATGTGGCATAAAAGCGACAGGTACTGCGCGCCCTAGTTTTTACACATCAGCAGCCATGGGTTGTGTCTCAAAACACTACCGAGAAACATAGAAATCTTAGGAGGGAGGCCGCGGCTGCGCTGCGACCAATTCATCTGATCCATCCTCGCGGTGTAACATTTCGTGCGGGCGCAGTGTTTGTGTCCCAGATCTCCTCTCCTCGGGGACTCAGGCATCACAAGATTTGGCGCCCCACTCACGGGCTGGATCCTCCACGTCCTCTTCGCTTTGCTCGTGGGCTTGTTTATTATCTCTTCCTTTCTCTTCAGTTCAACCAGGGCCACATTTGCCCCTAGATTTCTCCGCCTCTCCGTCTCTGGATACCGAGCTGCCACAATGACTTCAGTTCTGTGCGCCTCGTCCTTTCCTCATCTCTTCAGCTTAATTCTCAACGACTCTGACGCTTCGACCCAAGTCAAGCTCCGGGTGCTCTGCAAGAGTGCTTGCCGTCTTGTCGACTCGCGCAAGTTTCATGAAGTATGGCTTCAGAGGGACCCAGACTTTGCAGCCCACTTTGGCAGCGCATCTGATACCGCCTTTCGGCTAGTGGACAGGCATGGCAGACGGCTGCCAGGCGCAGTCCCCCTGTCTCTTCCCATCGTCTGGAAGGAGCGGATGTCTGGTATTCGAGTCCTGAACATTGACTACGACTGTGGAAAACACGTTGGGCGATACCCTCCACTAGAACATCTCCTGGCCATGCCGAGCACATCGTACATGATCCGCCGTCACCGAAGCGGCGTCACAGTGCCACTGCACGAGCACAACTACCACACGGTCGTCGACTTTGTCGGGGACAACTGCTTCCCAATCACTGCCCCCGCTTTCCCGACCATCCACGTCCTGTGCATCGCACAACATCTGTGGATGCCGTCGGTGTCCATTGTACGCAATGGGGACGCCGCGCCTACCGCCACTGACGTCGTTGCAATCGTCTGTTCCCCCTCCAACCACTTGTTTAAGAAGCCGCCCCGCCGTGTGCTGCTTCCGCCTTGCACGCTCAAGTCTCTCGCCGAAGATATGAACCAGTCGCCGTTTCGCATTGCAATCACAGCTATTGCCGAAAAGAACTACACCGGAACATACACGATCGTAGGCCTCGAGACGATCCTGTTCGATCTCAAGTACGCACCGATTCCGACGGCCCAGGACCGCGTCGACGCCTTCATCCTCGCGGCGAGTGAACGGACTGGACTGTCCCGAGACGAGCTTCCTCCCTTGCAGTTCTTCACTCTGGACGATTATGAAGCTCGCATTGGCCCTGCGACCTTCAAGCTCCACACCGAAGCCAATATCCCCCCTGCTGACCTGTATGCACGGGGCACAGATCGAAATGTCACTTGCGGTCCCTAACTGGGCCCTTGCCACACACTTGGCACACTTGTACCACGCAACTCTCACAGCAACAGGTTCAGCTTGATAACACAACATGCATATCGTTCTGACCGCTAGGGGCTGAGCAGTATGGATTCCTAGTACGAGATGGGGAGCCTGTGGGGGGATTAAAATGACATGTAGGCGGAGGATGCTGTGGTTTGTTGTGTTGGCCAGTTGGGCCAAATGTCCGAGAGTCGAAGAGACAGCCAGGAAGCTACGAGAAGAATGACCGATGTAAATGTTTGCTTGGAGTACTACTTTTCGTCGCTCGCCTGGGGTGGGGTTTACTTGCTGAAGGGGTTCTTCGAGGCAAACGCCTGTGCAGCAGCATCACCTGCACCGGTTGCAGACTGCGAGGCAGACTGAGCGGCGGATTGGGCCTGAGCGAAGCCGCCGGCCGCGGTGTTCTGGGCCGTCGACGCGGCACCAGCAATAGTGTTCTGGGCGTTCGCCAACGTGCTGTTAAGCGAACGCTGGATCTGCGAGAGTGGGGAGTGCAGCACGCCCTCAGAAGTCTGCGTCATGAACGAGGTTGTGCTCGCTGAGGCAGAGGCGGGCTGGCCTGCAGCCGCAATGTTGGTAACGGGGTTCGACGACACGGCCGGCGTGTCGGGGATGGTGGAAGCGGAGGTGCTGACATCTGCAGCCGTGGTGGCGGCAGCGGCGGTTCCGGTCACAACAGCAGGGGCAGCAGCCAACTTGGCAGCGGCTGCAGCAGCCTCCTGCTCCGCGAGCCATGTTGGGGATGGCGCGCGGCGAGGTTGGGGAGCGAGGATCTTAGGAGTGGGCTGCACGAGGGGAGTCGCGGCTGCCGGGGCGGCAGCGGAACGGACACCCATGGGAGGGCCAGGGGAAGTCACACGCGACGGAACGGAAGCCGAGTGGCCGACAGGAGCGCCGGGTGAAGTGACGCGCGCGGGGGCACCAACAGACCTAGCGCCGATGGGAGGACCAGGAGATGTCACTCGCGAGGGGACATTGGAGCTGTGCCCGACGGGAGGGCCTGGAGAGGTGACGCGGGCAGGAGCACCGACAGAACGCGAGCCAATGGGAGGACCAGGGGAAGTGACGCGGCTCGGGACGGATGTGGTCTGGCCAGCGGGAGGACCAGGCGAGGTGACACGGGCTGGGTAGGAGGAGGGCGGGGGCGGGAAGGCGGCGATGGTCGATGGGGAGGCGGACGTGGGCTGAGAGGACGATCCAGCAGCATATCCGACAGCAGCGGCTCCACCACCCGCAAGAATACCCGCACCAGCGAGGACAGTGGGGGCCAGGAAGGGGTGCTGCGACTGCTGCTGAGCGAACGCGTTTTGTCCGACTTGGGCGGCAGAGGCCGCAGCGGCGGCCTGCTGCTCGGGTATCGGGGTAGGTTCGGTAGTGCCGCCCTCGCGGATGCTCTCGGGATACGCGAAAGGAACATACTCGTTGAGAGAGTTGGGCTGGTAGAGCTGCTGGAATTGGGCCGCCTGCGCGGGTCGAGTGAACATCGCCTGTCCTTCCTCGGCAGCCTTGGTTATGTCGGTCGGCACTGAGGGAACGGAGAGGCCTGTCTTGTCCTTGACGTGGGAGGCGGCAGCGGCAGCGGCACCACCAAGAGCAGTCCCCGCGACAGCACCGGCAGCCATGTTGAGCCACTTGGAGGACGAACCAGAGAGACGGCTGCCAGCAGCAGTAGCATTCTGGGGGATCGAAAGGTCACTCTTCCCCGGCAGGCCCGAGATCTTGTCCGCAATCTGAGAGCCGAAGGGGAGCTTGTCGGTGAAACCGCGGGCGAGTCCAGTGAGCGACGAGAACGAATTGACCTTGGTACCGGCAAGTGAGGGAGTTACAGCGCCAGAGCCACCGGCCTCGGAGGAGCGGTCGTTGAGAGGCGCGTAAATGGCATCCGTGGCCCGCGCATTGAGGTGGTAGGAAGGGGCAGGCGTGTTGGTGCGAGTGTCGAGACGGGGAGAGTCGAGACGGAAGTCGCCGCTGCTGCCAGCGCTGAGGCTACGGCCCTTTTCAGGGTCCCGGCGGCGACGACGAACAGTCTGCTCGCCCTCGGCCTTGGCACTAGGACTGCCTGGTGCAGCGCTCGTGATGGATGTAATCGGGGAAAGAGCAGCGAGGGGGGCAGGAATGCTCGCGCCCAAGTTCTTGCCAGTGACCTTCTTCACAATGGCCACCGCTGCGGCGAATACCACGCCGAAGATGGCGAACGCCAGACCCATAACGGATACGACAAACGTAGGAGTTTGCTTGATCTTCATGACGTTGCACATGTAGCTGGTGCGGACGCGCGCGAGCTTGGCAGGGGGGAAGAGAGGAGTCTCGAGGAATGTGGTAGCGCCGTCGAGGAAGTTCATAATCGCGCTGTCATTGTCAAGCTGCCTCGAATCGCTACCGGTGATGAGCTGTTGGCGGGAAGTGAGATTGTAAAACAGATTGTTGGTCATGTTGGACCCAAAGTCGTAGCGGGCAGCCGCGAACACTGCGTTGATAAAGTTGTTGGTTGTGACGTTCCAGTCCACCTGTTCATCCCTGAAAGGCTGCGTGGTGATGGTGAGATTGGGGTAGAGGTAGAAGTTGTTCGAGTTGTTGGAGAGCTTCAGTGGCTCATCGAAACACGCCTGCTTGGAGGTGCTGTTCGCTAGAGCGCAGTTGTTCGCGTTCACCATGCGAAGCCCGCGAACAGTAGGGAGGACATTGCTGGAGCGAAGGTAGACCGCCTTCATGCGGTTCCAGAGATCCTCGGCAAGGTCGTTCATGGCATCGGGAATGGACGCGTTGTTCTCGGGGTCGGGGGTGATGATCTGGCCAAACCAGAGCGCATCCTCTTGCAGGCGTGCTGGGGCCATCGAATAGACATTGCGGGTGTGCAAGAGCGCTGGCCACTTAGGGTCAATGCAGGTTGCGTAGATCTGCACGGTGACAGTGGCTTGGAGGAGGTCCATGTCGATGGCAACACCCGAGACATCGCAGTGGTCGAGGGTGTCGTCCGAGTACTGGTTGAGGATAGTTGCGTTGAAGTTGAACAATGTGGCATTGTTGCCATTGATAGGCGTCGACGAGACGTTGAAGCCCTTACCCATCTCCCACAAGAAGATGCCATTGGTGGTGCGGAAGGTGGAGCCTGTATTGATGAAAGCCGGCTGGCAGAGGGGGCCAGGCGTCGGGGGGATAAACTTGGAGTACCAGTGGTCGTTGTCCGTCAGGTTCCAGTTGGGCGAGAAGACGCTACGCGACTCGTATCCGGCAGTGGCAGCTGTTGGTGTAAGCGGGTGCATGGACGGCAAGGTCGCGAGCAGCGAAGCAGCGCCGCGATGGTTAAAGTCCGAGGCTTAAATGGCTGGCGGACGCGGTCCATCGAGGCGCGGGGCCTCGGAGCTTGCGCAGAAAATTCCAACTCACCAGCCCAGACAGCGACGAGCGCGAGGACGCCGAGGGCGAAGATGGCCGAGAGGAGGACCTCTGTCATCTTTTTGCCGCGAAGCTGAAAGTCAGCAGGAGCGCACGGGTTGATTCATGTCCAGTTATCGGCAGTCACCGCGTTACTGTCACACTGTTTATTCCCAACGCCAAAATACATACATGATGTCCGACGGCATGGTCGCCGAGCCTATTGGCGACCCGGTCTGCGAACTTTCCCCTGGCCATGAGTGCGGTGCGGTGGGGACGAGGGCGACGGGTGAGATGCTGGTCAGGCCGTGGGTACAGCGCCCAGTTCAGGAAGGACGGTAGGTGGAGGGTGGGGTGGTGAGAGAGAGGTGCTCTCGTGTGTGGAGCTCGAGTTCTGTAGAATGAGAAGACGAGTCGAGCAGCCTACTGGTAGTAGCGCGAAAGAAGTGGGAGGACTGTCCAGATGGTTGAATACACCACGAGCCAACGCTTAGGCGGTCGCGCGCAGCATGGACGAGTTGTCGAAAGACGATTAGACGCGAGTGGTTGGCGTAAGAGGAGAGAGATCACAATGCAATCGCGCCAAGGGGAGGTTGCTGACGCGGCCAGTGAGAGATGTGGAGAAAGTGGTCGATGTCGACGACGCGTTGTCGACCGAGGAGAAGAAGACGGGGTGGTGAGCAATCACGGCGACCACCAAGGGCAGAGATGGAAAAGAGAAAGAGGGCGAATCGGGAGTGGAGATGAGAGAGACACGAGACCGGAAGAAATGGAGAAGAATGGGTGAGAGATTGATGAAGGCTGAAGGAGAGATGAGAAGACAGGACACGAACTGAGTTGGAGATGTTTTACCAGCTGCTGTCGTCGCTCTCAGTAACATCTGTGACAGAGATAGCCTGCCTCCGGAAGCAGCGCTGTCTGTCAGGTTGCCTGTCCCGCACTGAATGCGACGGGGGGTTAGGAGGTGAGATGGCGTTCTCTGGCCGGCCAAAAGGAGGCCAGAGCAAGAGCCCATCCGTCCCTGACCTTTACCAAAGGGTTTCTTCCCTGCCACTCTCACATCAGCCAGAATCAATTTTTACCCCCCATCTACCTCCCCATGGATGCCGTACATGGGATTCTTACTCCGTCGTTTCATGCCACCGTCGCAACATCCGTCCACAGGCAGCGGTTTTCGCATGGGCATGGGGTCTGGCCAAGACTAGTTACGCCGTTGGAGCGGTCTGGAGTTGACAACTCCCGCTGCTGTGCGTCTTACGTCTTCCGTCTTCCGTCTTCCGCCAGGAGCACAACTCGACCAGCTGACACAACTGGTGGACACCTAGCTACCCAGCCCTTCCGGCTGGAGCCTAGTTCCGACAAGCCACAGGGGCAGTGTCTGGCCAGCGCCGCCACGAATGCACACAATCCACAACCTCGTGTTTGCTCAGTTTCAGACGGCCATCGAGCTTGCACTGTACATGTCACTCGCTACCACTTGCTTCATGCAAGCCTTTGTGCTCATGGCCAAGTTCCAAAGACGACTGCCTGCCTTCTAATTGCCTGTAGTCAATGGCATGAAGAGCAATGGTGGCCGATAGCGCCAGCTCGAGTCAGCAATTTTGAGCCAAGCCAGCCAAGCCACGGCGGAGGGGAGTATTAAGCCCTAAAAGCTCACACGATCAGGTGCTGTCGGGGACCGAGTTGTTGAACAGCAACGCTGCACCCACCCGCATTCATTTCCATGCATGCCCTATTTAACCCTCGCCCAACTGCCCGGCTGTTCCTCTGTGATCGGTCCTGCGCACTGCGTGCATCTGGCCAGTCCGCTCCTGCTCACACAGGGAAGAAAGGATCTGCAGATCGACGCCATGGCTTTGCAATCAAGCATCTGCTGGCCTGGCCTCACCTTCAAAGACGGCTCGCAAGGCGTCAAGGTCTTCGCTACCCGGAGGATCTATGTACAACGGCATCGCCTCCGTAATGTCCTGAGGTGTACATACACCAATGCAAGATTTTTACACACCCACCAAATGCCCGTCTGGTGGCTGAGCTTAATCGCCTCCCCACCGACGCGTCCACAGTCGAGAGGCCGACCATGAACAAAATTAAGCGTATCGGTAGGGCTGACCGTTGACCTGGATTCAGGAACTGTGGAGCAGGAACAGGCAAGCATGGGCATGTGCCTCGACGGCCACGCGACCGGACCGAGAAGCGTTAAAGCGGTAAACGGTTATACACGGCTCGTTGCAAGCTTGCAAGCAGGCCAGCAGACCTCGCCGCTGCGCAAATCGAGCTGAAGCAAGGTCTTGGGATGTGGCATTATTGGCATGCCTCATGCCTCATGCCTCGTTCGTCAAGTTCTGTGTCGAGGGATCCACCGTTCACGAGGTAGCTTCTGACGTATGCTGCAAACCCCCACGACCCTTCGCAGAGCGATCGCAGGCTGGGCCAATGGCCCCTCACGCCAAGATGTGATGAAAACATCAGGATCCTTGCAGTGCTCAGGGAGGAACGCCGCGCGCTCAGCGGCGCTCTCAATGAATACATTTGCCCGCCACTCTACCATCAGACCAGACGTCACCACCAAAGGCCCTCGGGCTGCCGTGGCAGGGTGAGACAGATGTGCGGATGCATTTGCTAGTTGACTGTCGCACCGTTGGTTGCCCGTTGGTGCTCTTGCAGCCACCGGAGACAGGAGTAAGCAAGCGGAGCGGGCCGCTCAGGCTTAATCGTACGCCACGCGGCAGTAGTACCCCACTTCCTGTTATCCTGTCTTGGTGAGTCACACTCGGTGCATTGTTGCGATCTGTGCATTGTCGGGATATCAACTTTGAGCACTGGGCGGCAATAACAAATCCGAAGCCTTTATCCCTAGATTGCCTCGTCAAGCTTCCCGTGGAAGGATGGGTGGCACATGACTCCGTTGGGACCAACTCCTCGCCTCCGTGTCTGACCTGGTAGCAAGCACATGGACCAGCATCGGAACTGCAACGCCACAACAGTGAGGCTGACGCCGAGATGGCGCGCTCCCAGACCTTGGCAAGCCGTATTTTGCACTCAGGTTCAGCGTCGGACCGGCAAGGACACTTTCGCGACGCACTGCGATGTTGGCCCACAGCTGTGTACATATGTTCTCCCATTGGGATCAGCACAACATTCAGCTACAGCACTACCCAACACAGAAGCAAGCCTCCCCCACGCTAGTCTGCACTCGTACCCATCAGTGGAAGAAGGGGCAGCCCCGCGCCGCCTGCTCGCGCATCTCCTCGCTCGCCTTGAGAACCTTCTCAACTCCAGAGTCCATCAAGCGGTCGGGGCCAAGGGTTTCGCACCTGAACCCTTCGGAATGCCACTTCTTGCCCGGACGAACGAACGCAAAGAGGCCGAAGGGGGACGTTCCCTCCTCCACATACCACGGCTCGAACAGGAAGCCCTTGCGCGCGAAGCGAGTGATGCCCTTTTCGTCTGTTGAAACAGTGACCTCGTTAATGGGAGGCGGCTTGTCGCGGGGCATGAGCAGGTATCCGCAGACGAGACCTTTGAACTTGACGAGCGAGGGCATGAGAATGCGCAGATACAGCTCAGGGGTAGGAAGATTGAAGGCCGAGCGCGTCTGTTCATCCATGAACACTGTAGCGGCACGCTTTGCCCATCCCCGCATGAAGACGGGCATCCCGCGCGCAAAGAGTTCCAGAGTCGAGTCGCCCACTTGTTTGTTCGTGTCAGCAAACACAAAGTGCTTGTCCTCGTAGTCCGACTTCCACTGCCAGAGGGCATCCTTGGTCGCAGGAATGTTGGTGATGCCCATGCGGGCGCCAATCTCGCGCCAGAGGACGTACCTGGAGTTAGCTTCTGCTTCTGTGTCAAGTCGTGCGAAACAAGCGGCAACGCCGACAGGGCGTGACACTCACCTCGCCTGCAATTCCAGCGGTGTCAGCTCTCGCCACTCGAAACGTTTCGTGAAGATGGCGGGTTCGAACACGAAGGCGGAGAGAGTGTACAGCTTGTCATCACGGGTGATCAGATCGCCGTAGCGCGAGTGCAAAAAGTTCATCCTCGCAAGGGCCGTAGCTCCCCGCTCACTGTCCAGTCCGCTGTTGACAAACTCTCCGATGACCACCGAGGTGTCCTCAGCCCGTCGCCCAACATTCTCAATACTCGCGAGCTGTTGCGACTTGCACAGAACAGCCGAGATGGTGGGAACGGCGTATGTCTTGAACAGCGCAAAGGAAAGCGAGAGCGCGGTAATAAGAGGTAGATCCTGAAGGTCAGCGGAGAGAACAGCAACAGCACGGGCCTGTCTCAGCCACCGTCCATGTGGAGCGCATGTGCATCATAGCGCACAATGAGTGGGTGGTTATTCCTCGCGATTCCGTGGGTCAGTGGCCGCTCGCAAAGGAACCACCACTGCAGTGCCGCATGATGCACCTCCTGTACAGAGAGAGAGAAGCCACTGCATACTCCATGGCATAAACTCACATAATTCTGAGAGACCTTGACGATCTCTCCCGCCTCTTGGTAGGTCATCTTGTCAAGGTTGTTGACGAGGTGAGCGTACTGCGCGAGGAGGCTGTTGATGCGATTGAACCGCACGCGGCGGACCTGGATGATCCGCAGGGCGAGCACTAGGACTGCGACAGCCGTGAGGAGGCCGGCCATATCGTGCAGTTGTATTTGGGCGAGTTGGTGAAGAGGGAGGTTGAAAGGAAACGAATGGCAGATGGATCTCTATTTATGCCATTAGTGTGTTCTGTTGAACAAACACGGCACGTGATGGAACGGGGAGCCTAGTTGCTTTTCGGCTGCAGCAGATAGCGACTAGCACCGGCGCGCACCGGGCGCCGACAAGCTCGCGGCCAACCTTGCAGCCCATGCGTGCGGCCTCTCCAAAGAAGTGTCACTATCATCAGCATGGTCGTCGACATCGTCGCGCGCTAACGAGGTTTCGGATATCGCTTGTGCCCGCGGAATTCGGTGTCGTGACCAACAACCAGCGGCGGATAGTGCTGTTAATAAGCTAACGGTTTCGGGGGAGCACATGACCTCCCTCGTCTTTCCACTGGTGACACATACGACTTGCCGCCAAGCTGTACCCATGGAACTGATTGATTGCTGGCGCTATCCTCGCTGGAGGAATGGTTTACTCTGACAGTGGCAATACCCGGTAGTGTCTCGTCTCAGCTGCACAAGCAGGTAACAACACCCCCAGCGGCGAGCTTGGCTGGGCACAGTGGACGCCAGAAATCGTGTAATGCACTTGGGCTTCCGCAGGTAGGCAGCTACGGAAGCAAGTGGTGATGCTGCTAGCATGGTGGCGCTTCATAACAGGACTGACCAGTCGCTCTGTTGCACTGCAAAAGTGACAACGGCTGTGCTCCCTCGAGGTGATGGTCCTGCTCACTGGCATGGGGAACATGTAGAAAAGACGCCCATTGTGATAATAACCAGTCAGTCCACCCTTGTGTCTACACCCACAATCCCATGAGCCCATGGGCTCTCTGATCCTCTGAGCCTCCCCGCCGGATATCTCATGGATCATGGATGACCCAAAAGTGGCAGGGTGTTGGAACTGGTCAGTCACCATAGGATTAATGACGTCACAGGATTGCCACTGTCCCCCGCCAAGTTGGGACGTGGCCGCCGACACCACACATCTTCTCTTGTTTTTTTTTTCTCTCTCTTCTCTCCGTCTTGCAAACTACACTAATCACGTTGCTCTTAAAGAGGATACCCTTACTCTCTCCCCTCCACTCAACACTCCCTAGACATCTACAGCTACCCACGACGAGGAGATGCCGGTCCTCACCGCCCTCTGGTCCATATTCCGCGCGTACCAGCCGGCTGCGACGCGCGAACGGAAGGCTAAGCGTTTCGGCGCTTTCAAGCCGACATACGCGCCGCCGTCGCTCTTCCACGCCCCTAGGACTGATCGGGAGGCACAGAGGTGAGCGGAGGATGTGCAGGTCGAGGGGAGGCTCGATCATTCAACGCGGAAGAGGGGATAGCTCACCTACTCTGCTGAGTGTGGTGGAGTATGCCGTCGACGCCCTGCCCTCTACCTTCCCGCACACAGTGCCCTTGGTTGCCCCCTCGCTAACCTCCAGAATGTACAACCACATTCGCTCAGTTGCCTTCTGGCTCGATGCCGCCCCCGTCCTCGGCGACCTAGGTCTCCCGTTCCGCGCAGGCCTCGACGACATTATCTCGCTCGTGCCGCTGTACGGCGATCTCCTCTCCGGTATCCTGCAACTGTACCAGGTCTTCCTTTGCTGGCTGTTCGGTGTACCGTCCTTTCTCTGTGCCCAAATGGTGCGTTCTTTTCTGCTGAGTATCAAATTGTCCGGCGCGCCTGCACTGGGCTTCATTTCCGGGAGCTGAGACAAGGAGATGACCTCTGTTTGGTCCATCTCCAGCTCTCTCAATAGCTCAGTTGGTAGAGCGCCGGACTGTAATGGTTATTCTACAACAACTTCCTTCAGGAATCCGTCGGTCGCCTGTTCGACTCAGGCTTGGGAGATGGTGTTGACGAGCGCAAGTTCGACAGCAACCCTTTTTTGGCCGTGTATCCTACTGCAAAGCGTGAGCTGACACCCAGCTCTTCAACGTGATCCTGGACGTTCTCGTCGGAATTGTCCCCATCATTGGCGACATCCTGGACAACCTCTTCAAGTCCAACTTGCGCAACCTGCAGCTTTTGGAAAAGTACCTCCTCTCGGATGCTGCCTCGCGGTACCACATTCTCCTCATGCCCGACTCGATGGTCTTCCTCCCCGAGCCGAAACTTGCCGGAAGCACCCCCGCCAGTGCCGGCTCCCGCATGAGGGCGTGGTTCGGCATGGGCAGCAGCCCGGACGAAGAAGTCAAGGAGGAGCTCGAGGCGGAACGCGCAACTGGCAAGGTGAAGCGCACCCGCCGCATGGCCAAGGACGAGGCTGGATACCGGTTCCGCGCGTACGAGGAGCCGTACGCGAATGGCGCCGGGGCGAGCGCCCGCGCGTCCGCGTCCACTTCTACGCCGACAAACCAAGACTTCTAACCGCGGCCCGACAGTGCGCAGTTCAGAGTGACAGATACATGAGCTCTCACCTAGAACGCGCGTCCGGTACGACAGCCTCAGCTCGGCGTCACCTTATATTATGCATCTGGCATGCTGAGAAGCATATGTGCCCAGCTTACGGCTCTGCGAAATTGCATGCCGCACAACGAGTGATGGCTTCCTCTACCAAGTCGCTGGCCGCGGCAGCTATGCGCCGAAGCCGTATCTGGACTCCAGTCGTGTGTGCAGTCAGTGATGGGCTGGACTCGGAAACGGACTGCAATGCACGGCGATGGATGCATCAGCGTTGTGTGAACTACTTGGGTCGATGCGACCTTTTACTGCTACCTCGTATCATGGGTCTCGCGTCTCGCGTCTCGCGTCTCGCGTCCCGTCTGCGCCTGGCGCATGCGCTCCGTCACTGCGCTCTCTCCACCTCCTAGCCTTCGTTCTGTGCTGCTGGCGACCTAAGGGCTAAGGGCGGGGGCTCGCGGAGCGATTCCGTCCGGGAGCAGGCTCGGGCGACCTGCTCCTGCTGCGCATGCTGGCGCTGCGGTCGCGGCGGGGCGTCGGCGAGCGCGAGCGCGAGTCCATGCGCGAGCGGGACCTCGAGCGGGAGCGGGATCTGGTCCTGGAGCGCGAGCGCGATAGGCTGCGGCGGGGCGAGTAGCTCCTGTCCCTGCTCCGGCTGCGAGTGCGGCTGCGGCTGCGGTCACGCGACAGCGAGCGGCGGCGGCGGATGGGCGAGCGGCTTCTGCTCCTGCTGCGGGACGGCGTACGGGGGCGGCGGGGAGGGGGAGAGCGCGAGCGGCTGAGAGAGCGGCGGTAGGGGGCCGGGCTGCGGCGGTCTGTGGGGCGCCAGCGCGAGCCACCTGGAGGCGAGCGAGAACGCGAGCGGAAACGGCCGGGCGGGGGAGCGGCGCGGCCGCCGAAACCTCCACCTCCACCAGCAAAGCGATTACCGCCACGGTCTCCGAAGCGTCCTCCAGCCGCTCCAGGGCCATAGGCGGGCGGCGGACGACGGAAACCCGCTCCTCCGCGAGGAGAGGGGGAACGGCGGCGGCCAAAGGGAGAGGGAGAGCGGCGGCGGCGCGGCGGGGAGCGCGAGTCGGGACGGTAAGATGAGCCGGCACCGGCGCCTCCGCGACGGCCAGCCGGCGAACGAGAGCGGCGGGGAGAAGGGGAGCGTCGACGGGGTGGGGGGGGGGGGGGGGTTCTTCCCTTGCGGGGGGGGCCTTGTCCTTTTACACCTCTAGGTGGGGTTAAAAGAAAGGGGGCCGTTTGGCCCCCCCCCCCCCCCCCCTACTGACATCCACAGCCTACGAAGCGTCGCGCGCTGATTGACGACGCCCGCAAGCGCTGTGAGGCCGTCGCAGCTGTGAGCAATTATACCAAGTTCTCACTGACCAGCAGGAGCTGATTCGCGAGAAGAAAAAGGCCCTCCTTGTGAATGGCGAGCTCGTCAAGGGCGACGAGGTCGGAAAGGACCTGCTCTCGCTCCTGATGCACGCGAACATGTCGCCCGAGCTGCGTCCCGACCAGAAGATGAAGGACGACGAGCTGGTGGCGCAGATCACGACATTTATGCTCGCGGGCAACGAGACGTCGTCCACTGCGCTTACCTGGCTTCTGTACCGTCTTGCCCTGAACCCTACTGTCCAACAGCGCCTGCGCGACGAGTGTCTCGCGGTCGACGACGCGCGCCCCAGCCTGTAAGCTTTCTTAATCTTCCCGTTAGCTGATTCCAGCGCCACGGTTGAGGCCCTCCCCTACCTCGACAAGGTCATTCACGAGATCCTACGCTTCGACTCGCCTGTCCCCGGCACGATCCGCATGGCGGCCAAGGACGCTGTGATTCCGCTCTCGCAGCCCGTCCGCGGCCGCGACGGCGAGCTCATCGACAGCGTCCGCGTCGGCAAGGGCCAGGAGATCTTTATCCGTGAGTTCCCATGTCGGCCTTTGCAGCTCACAGCAGCAATCATGAACGTCAACAAGAGCGAGGAGATCTGGGGCGATGACGCCAAGGAGTTCAACCCCGACCGCTTCGACGTCGGCGGCATCCCCGCAAAGTCCGTCCCCGGCGTGTACGGCAACATCCTCACGTTTATCGGCGGAGCGCGCAACTGCATCGGCTACCGCTTTGCGCTGGCCGAGATGAAGATTATGACGTTTGTGCTCGTCCGCACCTTTGCGTTTGACGAGCTGCCGAGCAAGCCGGTCATCGAACAGAAGAGCAGGTGAGTTGACGTTCCTTCCGCGTATAAGCTGACAGCAGCATCGTCATGCGACCCCGGGTCGTCGGCGAGGAGGCAGCCGGCCTCCAGATGCCGCTCCTCATGCGCCCTCTTCCTGTCGCTTAGGTATTGTCAAGGAGGAGTAGATTGGGACGCAGCTGATGTATCTGATACACATGTACAACGGTGCATTCATTGAACTACTGATCGGCTGATGATATGATATGTGCATGATTTGATCTGATCTCCCTTCCAGATGATTTTGATCGCCCTTCCGCAGTGTCGCAACTGCCTAACATTGATGATTCCTCTCGCCGCGCGCCGCACTCATCTCAAACCATCTTGCGCTTCGCGCTCACGCTTCGCCCCTACCTGTGCATCTCGTCACACTGGAACATGGGCATCGAATGCAGCCAGTGGAACATGTGCACCAGCACGTGCCCAAAGTGGTCGCAGACCGCGCAGTCGTGCACGGCACACGCGCCGTGGCCGCCACTGCCACTGCGACTCTCCGCGCCGTTGCCGCTGCCCTTGGCACACTCGTGACCACCTGCGCCGCCGCCGCTCTTGCCGCCTTCCGCCTGTGTAGGCTTCTGAGTCTGAGCCGGCGTCTGGGGCTGCGGACGCGCCGGGTCCTTGGCGGTAGGGGTACTCGCGTTCGCGGGGCCGTTGGGCGCGAGAGCGGCGCGGCGCACGGCAGCGGCGGCAGCGGCCGAAGTAGGTGTCGCAGCGGCCTGTAGGGCTGGAGCGGCAGAGGTGGCGGCACCTGTCTGAGCCTGAGTCCCAGAGGCAGAAGAAGGGGAAGTCACGGAGCTGGCAGGAGAGGTTGAGGCGGCTGAGGGAGTGGCGGCCGCCTGGGCGAGCAGCCGCGTCTGCTCCAGAGTGTTCTTGTTCTGGCTGTTAAGCTTTGCTGTGACGCGGGCCACGGGCGCGGGCGTACGGGCAGGCACCGGGTCAGACAAAGCGGGCGGGGCACCAGACGTAGTCGCAAGGGGGCCAGAGGGGATGGTGCCTCTGCTGAGCCACGACGGGTGGGTGTTTGCGTTTACGTTTTGGTGGTGGACGGTGCCGGGAACGTGTGCGGGTGTGGCGGGGCTGCTGCGGCCTGCAGCCCTCTGAGCTTGCGCGATAAAGTCGGGGAATGACGGGGTGACGCCTATCGGCCACGTCCAAGCTGGTACCTGTGCAGGCTGCTGAGGTGGCTGCTGAGGAGTGTGGCCAGCAGCGGGCGTGATGGACTTGGCGGTGGGGTTCAGAGCGGTGCGCTTGGGGAGAGTCGGAGGCTGGGCCGGCGCCTGGCCTGCGTTCTGGATGGGAGCGTTGGCGGGAGTGTGGACCGCCTTCACCTGAGCCCCAAAGGGTGTGGCCGGTGCGGCGAGTGTGGTGCGGAGGGGTTTCTTGCTCGCTGGCGTAGGGGTATCAGGCGTACGGTGCGGAGCAGAGTGGAGGGCAGCAGGTGTGAGCGGAGAGTTCTTGGAGGCGCCGCGGTTCCCGTCCTTGCCGTGACCATTGGCCTTGTCCGTGTGCTGAGGCATGGTCTTGCTCTTGCTCTTGAAGTCGGCGCTGGCGTCCCGCTTTCCCACCCAGTTGGATCCCGACGGGGTCGAGACTTCATGGGGCCAGAAGGTTTCGACCCGCTTGCGTTTTTGGTTCCTTGCAGAGTCCGACTCCGAGTCGCACTCCGAGTCGGAAGCAGAGCCAGATGATTCAGCGTCCGAGGGCGCGCCGCGCTTCACTCCCATTGGCTTGTCAAACGAGGCGAGTGCTGCACGCGCGGGCGGCGAGCGGGGGGCAGTCGTGGTGTGGCGGGCGTGGTGGTACTCGTCCATTGCAGTTGGAGCAGCAGCTTCCGACCAGTACATCTCCTCGTCCTCGTCTTCGTCGGCGCACCTCGCGCGGTAGTCGCGGCCGACCGAGTGGCCAGGAAGGATTGGCTCATCTTCCATGACGCAGTCATCGTCCTCACCCTCATTCTCGGACTCCGAGCTGGACGTCTGCTCCCTGCCGGGAGACTCCATCTTGACGCTAATCATCCCCTCGGACGACATGTCGTCTTCAGAGTCAGAAACCTCGGTCACGGGGGGGAGGTGTTCGGGGAAGCGGGTGTGCGTGGGAAGGTTGGGCGACGAGGAGCACAGGAGGGCCAGTCCGTGGGCGCTGCGGGGAGGAGGGACAGGCTGGGCATGGGAGTGCTGTGTGTGCTGGGAAGGGCGAGGTGTGGGGTTGAAGTTTGGGGCGCCTCCGTTCGCAGTGGGACGCTTGGGTGTGGAAGGTGCTTGCGACTTGCCTGAGACAACAACGAGCTGTGACTTGGGGGTGGGACTGTTCCGCGCCGTCTTCCAGGTGGGAAGCATGCGTGGGGTTGAGGGTCCCGGAGCTGGAGGCGAGACGCTGCGGAGATCAACCGGATTGTCCTTGCTGCTACCTTTGCCGTCCTTGATGGCCTGCCGCCTACTGTGGGTCAGATTTCATCAAGCGCCTAGCAAACTGACCGCTTAGCACGATTCTGGCGCCGCTTCTGGTTCTTGGGTGAAGTGAAGGGGGCAGGTGCTGAGCTACCTTTGGTTTGAGAACGATCCGAGTCTAGTGTCAGTGGGAGTGGGGACGCGACAGGACTCACGCTTCTTCCCCATGTGGGTTTGGAGGCGCTTGGCTTGAATGTAGCTCTTATGACAGATATTACAGGAGAATACTTGCTTGGACATTGTGGAGAGAGGGAAATGAGGAGGGAGATGGTGGTGAGAGAGAACGAGAGAGCAGCGAGAACGAATGGCCTGCCTATATACCAGGGGCTGAGACTAGCATCCGGGCGGGTGGGGCAGGAATAGAGTCGAGAAGGGCGCCCTCTCTGGGAATGGACAGTCCATTGTCCTCGATGATACCATGCCTGCTCTGCTCACGACACACACGCGGACGCCACAACGCCGAACAGATCTGGGAATGACCAGGGCGTGCCACACGACAGAGAGTGGACATGAGCGGTGGAGGTTGGGAGGGGTGATTACGTCACGTCGCGTGGTCTCTCCGAGCGGAGGATAGTTGC
Source organism: Apiotrichum akiyoshidainum (assembly GCA_002973495.1). NCBI lineage: Eukaryota > Fungi > Basidiomycota > Tremellomycetes > Trichosporonales > Trichosporonaceae > Apiotrichum > Apiotrichum akiyoshidainum. The sequence goes on from PQXP01000021.1 coordinate 141,605, forward strand.
CGGGGAAGGATGATAGCGGAATCAAATCAAACTGACTCTGACGTATATGGGGCAAGGGCAGCCGCCGCGTGGAGGTCTGGACTGCAGCCGCTGCCTTCTCCCCCCCCCCCGCCTACGGTGGTTGACGCGTAATGGCGAGCGGTGTCTGGTGCATTCCGTATGAGCAACAGGCGCCTGGCCTGGCCTGGCTGCTGCCGGCCACTGGCTGCTGCCAGCCCATGCCAGCCAGTGGCCCTCGTCCCCGTCGCTGCTGACGCCCCCTCCC
>PQXP01000424.1:0-21637 GCA_002973495.1 Apiotrichum akiyoshidainum
ACCCGCGACGGCCTTCAGGACCTCGCGCTCGACGGCGCCCGCGGCTGGAGCCTCGGCGGTCTCGTCAACCTTGCCGACTCGCAATACGGCCGCCGCGCGGGAAGCCTCACGTGGGGCGGCGCAGGCAAGACAGAGTATGTCCTGGACCCCACCACACGCATCGCGGTGAGTTGCCGATAGGATGTAGGGTGAGACGCAGCTGACACCACCAGGCCGTCATGTCCACCCAGCTGTTTGCGTCGACCATCCCCGACGACCCGTTCCCCGTCTTGTACCATGACTTTGAGCGCGCCGTGTATGACGCGCTCGAGTAGTTGGCACAGCCCTTGCCGATGCACAATCAATTTCTTGCCGGGAAGCGAAGCTTCTCTGTATCGGTGAAGAAACCGAATGAAAGGTATTGGGCAGGGACCGTTGGTAGAGTGGAGAGTGCTCATCCCCTTCCCGCGACCCCTCGACCTCGTTAGTCTTACCTCAAGCGGGCATGGAGTCTATGGGAGCTCGGAGAAGCATGCTGGCCCAGACCGCTACTGTCGAGGACTGAGTCGAGCTTGCTGCATCAGAACGGTTCGAGTTGTCAGTATCTGTGCTGAGGAGCTGTGGAATGAGGAGCGACATTAGAGTGGAGGTACGGATCAGCAGCTGGCTCAAGGGGTTACGAGCCGAACAGTGGTCCTGGGCACCGGGCTGGTGCTCCGCGGCGGGCCTTCCAGTCCTCGTCAACGAAATGGCAGGGAGGTGGCGCCGCACCATTGTTCCCTGCGCGTCGAGCGCGACGGAACCGAGCGGACGGCTCCAGTGGCTGCTGCTCGGGCTCGACACATCAGTGCGCTCGTGCTTCCAAAGGTCCGTATTCAGTCAGACGAGCCCTTGCGCGGCGTATGCGGACTCCTACAATTCGATGAGCCAAAGAGAAACAGCGTTGATGACAGGGAATGTGGCGTCCGGAACATTACTCGGGAGTCGTCCACTCTAGAACTTGTGGTCACGCCCGATTGGACGTCTGCAGCATCACGAGCGCTTCTGCCATCTATCCTTGGTGTATGCCAAGAATTGTCAAGCAACAGCCCTTGAGCAAGAGGCAGACATTAGGAAGTACCAACATCATGGAATACCATTAAACGGAATCGATCGGCAAAGACAGGTCTAAACGGATGAATAAACGACCCTATGGGCGAGGGCGGGGGCGGCACCTGGGAGGCTCGGTCGGGTGGTGGTGTCCTGGCCTGTGTCCAGCTCCCGTTTGGGTGTGGTGCTCTCCTCCCTTGTGCGTGTTGTCGCCGCCGCGATGGTGACCATCGTCGTGGTGATTGTCGTGCTCCTCGTTGGCGTGCTGGTGAATGTGATGATGGTGGCCGCTGTTGTCGCCGCCGCTACCTGTGTTCGGAGGCACACGCGTGCTGGTGTGTGTGCCGGTACCTGTACCGGTCGGCCGGGTGGCAACAACCGTAGTCTTGGCAGATGACGAGCGAGAGGCTGATTTGGAAGTATTCGTGTGGCCGTGCTTGGTTGTGGTACGTGTGGTGGACAAAGCGTGAGACGTTGTGGAGGTCGTGTGGTGGTGGTGAGCGCCACCGCCGTTGTGGCCGCCACCACTGCCTGTCCCGTGGTCTTTGCTAGTGGGAGAGAAAGTGGAGTGAGTGATCGTGCGGCTGCTGGGTTTGCCAGTGGGGGAGGCCGTGGAGTGGGAAGCTGTGCTGCTGCTCGCCTTTCCAGTAGCAGACGCACTCGAAGAAGAGCTGCTGCTGCTGCTGGCTTGTCCCGTGGAAGAGGCCAGGCTGCTCGTACTGCGGGTAGACGACGACGTGGTTTGAGCGCTTGAGCTGCTTCCGCTCGCAGGCGGTGCGCTAGGAGATGAGGTTGTGCTGCTGCTGGCACTGGAGCTGGAGCTCGAACCCGCGGTGGAGCTGGAGCTCGAGGTCGCACTGGCGCTCGAGCTCGAAGCTGTACTGGAGCTGGCGCTCAAGGTCGAACCGGAACTGCTGCTCGAGCTCGAGCTCGTGTAGATCGACCAGCTGGAGCCCGTGCCGGGCTGAATTGTCAGCACAGCCCACTATCGCCACAACGTACCGCCGTGACCGTGTCCTTGTTCGCTACCCAGGTGGCGCCATCGTACATGACGACCGAGCCCGCAGGGTAGATGGTGTTGGGCGTGTATGCGCCACCCGAGCCAGTGTACACTGCGTAGGGTGTCGTCGCGAGTGGAGTCCAGTCCGCGGGGTCAAAGGTCGGTCCGGAGCGGAACGTCCTCTTTGCCTGCCACGGGATCGAGTCGGCGGGGACGGCGCGGCGGCGCGTGGAAGCGCTCGGGGACACGACAGAAGTCGGGACCCATACGACCGCACCCGCAGCGTAGAGCGTGTTGGAGATGAAGCCCAAGAGATCATCAGCCATCCAGAGGAGAGGCGTGAGGTTCGTTTCCTCACACCCTGTGTCGCTGACAAACGACCACCGCCCGTACCCCGGCTGCAGTCAGCGATCAAACCACAGACCCACGGGCCGCAGCGCCCACATCTTCGCACCTGATCAACATTTCTGAACATGGCCTTCCAGAGGCTGCCGCCAGTGGCGCTGCAGGCGTACGTTCCCTTGAGGTAGATTTCGTTCGGGGCGTACAGGTGCGCGACCGCAGCGCTAAACACCTCCTGGACGGTGTAGACGCCCAGGGTGGACCAGGGATTGGACCAGTCGGCAAAAGCTGCTGGAGTGAGGGTTGTCTGGGTTACGTTGTAGAGTGTATACTGCTCGCCGACCACGGGGAGCATCGAGTACGGTGGAAGAGGACCGTTGTGGGTCGAGGACGGACTGCCTATCCATACCGTCGACCCAGCAAGGAACTGTGTCATAGGAGACCACATATTGAAGCTGTTCGGCTGCGTCTTGAAGGGACCGTAGAAGGTCTGGTCCGGGGGGATGTCTGCGGTCCAGAAGGAGCTGACAGAGGGCTGGAGTCAGCGGGTTAGGTGAGCAGCACGTACCGAAGACGTGACGTTGTTGGTCGCCAGGTAGTACTCGCTGTTGAACATGACAACGGTGCCGGTCTGCCAGATGTATCCGCTAGCCCACTGCTTCATGTCGAGCATTGTCGTGATGGGCTGAACAGCATAAGGAGTAGAGCTCAGCTGGGTCCAGGAGCTGCTGTCGAACGTAGCAGACGCTGCAACTTCCTGCATCGCCTGCCATGGGAGAGTCTGGCCTGGCGTCGCTTCACGGCGTTGGTGGGAGCCCGAGTCGCCCGAGGAGACCCATACCACTGCATCGGAGCCGAACCCAGTGTTGGACGCGGTCCAGATGTAAAAGTCGTCAATGGAGGGTGTAGCGGGGTTGGATTGTCGGCTTTCGAGAGCCGGGGCCGCAGCACCAAGGCCAGCGGCAAACGTGGCCATGAGTATGAAGAGCATGGCGACTCTACACGTCCTAGGATGACTGTTGCGGAATGGACGAGTGTGCGATGCCGCGAACCTATTCCTGGCGCTGGGTCTTTTATCCGAGGATCGAAGGGTCAATGATCAGGTTGAAGCTGGAAATAATACCAACAGTGGGGGCTCCGAACAACAGCCTGACCGGTGATTGTTCCGGGTGTCTTGGCATAGAGAAGTGAGAGCGCCCATGCTCGTGTGGCGGAAGGTCGGTCACGATGGTAACAGTGCGATTGTCGCCATGGTAACAGTGCGATTGTCGCCGCAGCCTTCCCAGCCATTGTCGCCGGAACAAAAATCAGGCGCCAGACTACATACAGTTCAACCCAGACACCACCACTCCGGCTGTAACAATAATGCAGCTTGGCTTCTGCGCCACCTACATACTGCAAGTCAAGGTGCTACCAGTGAGGTTCTGTACATAACATGGTACTGCAGAATCATGGTACTGCAGAAGACAGCCGTAACTTCCCCGTCGTATCGCTACTCTGGAGGTGCTGCTCCATTCAACCAGCACTCTCTTCCACTCCCTCACTCAGCCATGTCCACTTCAGGGGTGCTCGAGCCTGCGTCCGAGTCCACGCCCTAGTCGACGCTGATCTCCGAGTTGTTGCTGTCGTCGGGGGGGCGCCGCCACCGATGCCGCCGTTGGTGCTGCCGCTGCCGTTAATTGCAAGGTGTTCAAGCAGGGCTTGCCCAACCCGTGAGGCCCGGCTGGTGAGATCCGTTGTTGCCACCATCCTCAAAGTCCGACTCGTCACTGTGGGAGGAGGACTGGCCACTGTCAGAGGTGTTCCGGCCAGAGGCAGACCCGTTGCCGACACCGGCACGACGAGGGTGGACGATGTTGATGGTGCCCTGGGTGCACTGAGAGTCGGGGAGCCGCCGTTGGAGATGGATTCGCACGTCACGGCACCGTTGATGACAAGGTGGCCGTGGTTGACAATAATCTTGAGGGGGTGGCCGGTTATGATTGTAGCGTTGGTGTTCGCAGAAAGGGTGAGAAGGGCGGCGCCGCCAGTGTCGGAGGTGTCAATCTTGGGGGCACCAATGTGAGAGGTCCAGTGGGGAGATGCGCCCGAGCTTGAGTCGTCGGCGGTTGTGGAAGATCCAGAGCGAGTGCTGGGGTCGAGTGTGGCCGCAGTCGTGTCCTTTGCGGCGTGTCCGGAGACAGGAGGGACTGGGGTCAGTTTCTTATGTCACGAGGAAGACCTTCACCAGCAGACTCGGCCTGCTGCTTCAACGCGACGCGCTCAGCACGGAGAGCTGCGAGCTCACTGGAGAGCGCAGCCACAGGGGTGCCGATGGCTTCCTTTGTCGCCTCGAGGAGTGCTTCCAGACGGCGGTACTCGTTGAAATAATACCAGCCGAGCTTTGGGTTGTAGGGAGCCTTGGGGCGGGAAGGGGGGTTGGGCCTGTGAGTGGGAGGGCCCTGCTAGTCAGCTGTGTCGACTGGGGTCAAAGGACGCGGATAAGAAACTTACGCTCATGGTGTTCTCCTCGTCAAATTCATCGGGGTACGGGTGCTTTTTTGAAGCGACCGGAGGGGCCGAGCGGGAGGGGGGAGGTGGGCCGATCTTCACCATTGGAGAACAGGTGGGGGGGTACGCGGGACGGGGGGGACACCGGGTTACACGGGGGGGAGGGGCGCGATGAAGCCTGACGAGGCGATGAGAGAAGAGGAGAAGAGAGGAGAAGGATAAAGAAGAGGGAGGGGATATTGACAGTAAAGGAGAGAGAGAGAGTGGGTGACAGTGAAAGAGAGAGGGAGAGAGAGAGATGGGACGAGGGAAGACAATAACAAACAACAAACGGATCATAATGTGCACGAATGCCCCCGTGTGTGGCGGCAGTCTAGCTGGGCGCCATGTGTGTCTGGGTGCTGGGCGTGGCCATGTGTGGCAGACATCCACCGCCCAGTTCAACATACCTGCACCCCCCACACACTTCCCCCATAGGCATGTGCGCCCACCACTCGCATCTCTTCCCAAATGTCGTCCTCGGACAAGATGTGAGGGGCCAACGGTGCGGTCCTGCTCAGCAGTGGACAGTGCCACTCCATCTGCCAGTTTCTCTCCCCGCAGTCACGATGACCCACCAGCAGGCTGCTAACGTACCACGTCGCGCACAAATTCTAGGAAAAGGATCAGTCCTCGATATTCTCCCAGGGCATGGATGTTGTGCCGTTTTGGGCGTGCGAGCGGGAGGGAGGGCGGCAGGAAGGCCGTGCGCCGCAGGCAGCTACGCCCCAGAATCCCCGTGTGGGAGAAGCTTCTCCCGGGCTCCAGGACTGCTCACGTATACGCAGCACTATCCAACACTATCCACGACGCAGCTCAGAGCAGAGCAGAAAAAAATATGCGGGCGACCTTCAGGAGCTCGGCGTCTACATCGTAAGGGAGTCGAACCCCTGCCGCGTCGATGGCAACGACGCATGATACCGTTTCACCAACGATGTCGACGTCCACTGGCACCTGCGGGACCGGTCCGGCGCTCTGGCCCTCTGCGCCGCAGGATGACGCCAGAGAAGTGAGCGGAGCGAGAGGGAGGTACTCGTTGCTGACACATGGCGTGGTGCTGACTACTAGAGTACAGAGTGGTGCCTCCAGAGAAGATAGCAGTGGGTGGCGAGGGGGCGAGGTGTGCCTGCAGCGTTCGCCAACGGCCTGGGGCACCTTGTCAGTAAATAATGCAGACAATTCCCGTAAGTAAAAGCATCTATAACTGTCGACAAAACTCTGGGATGACACCAACCGGACAGCGACGGGCGCCATTCGGCGCTCGCGCGGCAGGATCCGGCACGGCACCGGGCGATGTGTGTACGGGGAGTGCGCGCCCGGAGATTTGCCCCCGCCGTCGCGCCACACCGCCACACACTATCCAAGCGAGCACGGCGGCAAACATCTGCCGTGCACACTGAGGTGCCCCGCCGCACATGCCTGCTGGCGTACCTTCCAGCGTGCGCGGCCCGGACGCAGCACGCACACCGACGCACCGGAAGAACGGAGGGAGACCCGCGGCGTGTCTCGAGCAGTCGGCATCTGCCCAGCGCCACCCGGCAGCGCACTCCAGCCGCACCTGTGCCCGCACCTGCACCTCCCCCGCACCCCCTGCGCGCCGGCCGCCCGCTGCCTCAGCCATCAGACGGGCCCTCGCGCGCGCCCGGGCGCATGACGAACGGCAGACCGCAAATGGCCCGGCCACCAATGTCCGACATGTGCCCGGTCGCGTGCCGGCCCGCATGTCGGCGGGCGCCGCCGCCACATGACGGCCTCACGCGCGAAATGGAGGGGAAATCGGGGCTGTAAACTGGTGCGCCATTCGTGGGTGTCTAGACTACTCTGTACATTATTCTCGCGCAGGACAGAGAAACATGTTAGCTACGCGGCGAGACTGGCGCGTGGGCAGCTCTGGTCGAGGACGTGAGGTGCAGAGATACCGGCCAGACCTCCGCCGCCGTCGCAGACACAGGAAACCACACCCAGCAGCAGTACCAGCAGCACAGTCCCTGCACCCGGTAGTTCACAAGTAGCATTATAAGAGCGAACGTGTTGCATATCAGCTCCCAATTCACCCAGAGTACACGCACACACACCGGACGGAACGTGCGGAGTCAGGCCTACGGGGACGGAATGTACGGGCATAAAACGGATGGAAAGGATAATAAAGGGGGGGGGGGGGGGGGATGGGAGGGAGAGAAGAGAGAGGAAGATGTAGAGATTGAGATGGAGTTGGATGGAAAGATGGCGGTGATCGAGTTAGCCGGGGGAGAGGTGGGGCTGGGTGGGCAGGCACTGACCTCGCTGGCCGATATCCAGAGACGGCGACGGTCAGGGCCGGTTACAAAGCAGTACCATGCGGAGCACGCCGAGATCCAACCACTCCTGGGGGGCCCATCGGCGATGCCGAACTCCTTTGCCTTTGCGTCAATGCTGTCTACGGCCTGCTGCCCGCTAGCGCCGCGTGGCCTCACCTCGGAGGTGGCTGGCTGGATATCGGAGATGATCGCGGGCTTGTCAACAGAGACACGGCCAGAAACCCAAACGTCATGTCCGACAGACCACCTCCCTGCAAACCTCGGTGGAGGTCGGACCACCGCTTTCTTTCCACCCATTCCTACCTCCACTCATTCCACCACCCCACCTACCATGCGCGCAACCGTAGCCCTCCGCACACTCGCGCGCGTGACGCTCACCTCCCCGTCGCCGTTCGTGCGCACACGCGGCGCGCCGGCCCTCACCCCTGCGCTCGAGGGCGACTTTGCCTTTTTCCCGACATACTATTCTGCGGCCGAGAGCCGGACACTGCTCGAGGCGGCGCTCTGGAAGCTCGACCGCGCAGACTATACGCGGCGGCGGAGGCGGCGTGCGCCCAAGGCCGAGAGCACCAGCACGGCGGAGATGCTGCAGGACGTGTTTGGCGGCGAGTACGGCTTTGAGGAGGTACGTCTGCTGAAGAGTGCTGCCGCTGCGTCGAGCCGAGGTTGAGAACGTCTGTCCTGTACTGACCGCAGGGACACTTTGACTCTGTGATCCACCAGTACCGCGAGTCGCTCTTCAGCACGCTCCCGCAGACGCCCGAGCTCGCCCCCGTGCTTGCGCGCCTGTACGCGCTCGTGCCGGGGCTCACGGTGCCGGCTCCCGAGCGCGCGACGATGGCCGACTTTCCCGTCCCGGACTCGTCCACGCACGTCCTGCATCTGTCCCCCGAGGGCTCCATCCTCCCGCATGTCGACAACGTGGACGCGTCGGGGCAGACGATTGTCGGCGCGTCCCTGGGCGCTACGCGCGTGCTCCGCCTCGAGCACAAGGAGACGGGCGACGGGTGGGACGTGCTGCTGCCGAGTGGAAGCGTGTATATCCAGAAGTGAGTGCCAGTGCAGGTACAGAGGTATGGTGGGGCGGCGGCGAGATTGGCGGCGAGATTGGCGTGGCGAGACGACGGACGGGGGGAACGTGTGGATAAACGGCGGGTCATTGTGGCCCGGCGTGGCCGCAATGATCCGTGGTGCAATCTTCCAATGATCCGGTGGCGATTGCATACTTGATGGGCTGTTGGGGCAAGCAGCCTCCCCCGCTGGGATTCCTGGATACCGCTGGAAGCACTCTCCGTGCAGCTGAATCGACTCTGGTCTGCAGCAGCTGACAAACAGGGGCGAGGTGCGGTACACGTACAAGCACTCGATTCTCGGGTACGACGGCGACGGCAGTGAGTGGGACGGCCGCGCGCTGGAGCCGGGCCACCGCGTGAGCTTCATGGTGCGGGTGAGTGCAAAGAACAGCGGCAGCCAAAACGCAGTGGTAGTGGCAGAGACAGAGGCAAGGGCCGGTGGCGCATGCCCCTGCGAGGTCCGGGACCAGGCATCTTACGAGGGGAGTGGACGTGCGTGTCGGGTTCGGGTTGGGCCGAGCCGACCTTGTTAGGACCAGCCCAGGGAGGGGGCAACAACAACAATAGACGAGCAGACTCGGCACTCGCCACCTGCCACATGCCACTGGCCGGACCCCACAAACAATAACAACAACAACAACAACAACAACAATGGACGCTGACGGCAGGATGCACCGACGGCACCCCCCAGCCAGTTGTAGTAAAACTTATTGTTAGCGGCAGAGATAGCGATGCAGCCAGCGCATCTCGAGCATCGCGGTGCAACCTTGCGCCGCCAGCATCTTGGCTGGCGGGTGGCAAATACCGTTGCAATTGATGGGGCAGGTCCAGAAATGTCGATCGACAGCAGCTGTCGAGAACAGGCACGCGGTGCGGGTGGCAAATTGGAAGCTTGCACTCTCTTGCAGCTCGCTATGCTGGCGCTTGGCCGAGAGACTGAGAAGCTGGGCGAGAAGCGCTGACGCAGACCACCTGCCGAAGAGCTCATTGCTCTTAGGCTCTGCCGTAGCCAGCTCTTGCGGAGCGTGTTCCCGTGATCAAACCATGTCCGATGGGGTCGGGTTGCTGCCGTAGTAGACAAACATAAAAACAAAACAAGCAAAGACATGGTGTATATAGTTCTGGGTGGCGACATGGGCCATCTTTCTGGTTGCTCTCGCTATGTAGATGTCTGTTGAGAACGTTGTGCGGCGTGTTGATGCTGTTGTCAGGCTGGTGGAGCAGTGAGTGAGTGCCACACCGTCTTGGGGTGAATCGGCGTATCGGAAATACCCGGAGAGCTGCTTGACGCTGGTTGGGTAAGAGTGTTTAGTAATTAACAAATGCCTGGGCTAATGGGCTATTAGAAATGACGACATTCCACGCCTAATTGCACCTGCGCGGCTGGCTGCCGAGCCGAGAGGGCTGCATCATGCCTTCCCTCGGAGGGAAGGCAGGACTGACTGGTGACGGAGCAGGAATCCCGGCCCCACCGCTCTCTCTCAGCCCCAGCCAGCCGCCAGCAGGAGAGGCCTCTGTTTATATTCTCCGCCCTTCCACACTCTTCCTCCCTCTCTCCTCATCACCACTTGCACCCACCTCACCACCAACCCTCTCTAGGTCAGTCTACTCCCCCCCCATACCAGCATCCCCACTCACACCCCCACAGCCACAATGCCCCAGCCCGTTCCCCCCTCCTGGAAGGTACGTCTCCACCACCATCAATAGTCGCGCTCCACTTTTTTCCGCGCGCCCACCTCAACGGCCCCCCACCTCGTTGCAGCAGCGCCAACTAACATCCAGGACCTCGGCAAGTCCTCGTCCGACCTCCTCCTCAAGGACTACCCCATCCACGGCACCTCGCTCGAGGTCAAGACCCTCACCCCCTCCAACGTCACCTTCAAGGTTGCCGGCACCCGCGACTCCAAGTCGAACGCCATCAACGGTGACATTGAGGGCAAGTACGTCGACTTCAAGAACGGCCTTACCGTCACCCAGGTGCGTACAACAAACACAACACTACGACGCGTGTCTGCCAGATTGCATAAACATAAAGGACCACTGGACGGTCGTGTCGGAGCTCCGCATGCTGTTATGGTTTACACCATAAACGTGCTGTGCTGCTATCCTCTGCTCCGATACCCCCGCTACCGGCTTTGTCCCCACTCGCATTGCATTCCTGGCAGCCGCATCGCACAGGCCCACGTACCCCCGATCCCACTAACACCTCCAGGCCTGGACCACCTCGAACGTCCTCCGCACCCAGGTTGAGCTCGAGAACCAGATCGCCAAGGGCCTCAAGCTCGACCTCGCCACCACCCTCAACCCCGCCAAGTCGGCCAAGGGTGCCATCCTCACTGCCATCTACAAGCAGCCCTCGGTCCACACCCGTGCCACCGTTGACATCCTCAAGGTATGTTTAAACGTGCGAGACTGTTTGGTGCGAGCAGCAGCGGAATCCCGCATCGCCATTCGCTGCTGGCCACGCCCGACCCTGGTTACGTCTCCAGGCACTACAACTCCTCTGCGGTAATCTAACATGCACAGGGCCCCACCTTCACCGCCGACGCCGTTGTCGGCCACGACGGTTTCCTTGTTGGTGCCGAGGCCTCGTACGACGTCCAGGCCGGTGCCATCACCCGCTACGCCGCCGCCCTCGGCTACTCGGCTCCCGAGTACGCCGTCACCCTCCACGGCCTCGGCAACCTCTCGACCTTCTCGGCCTCGTACTACCACAAGGTCTCCAAGGACGTCGAGGCCGGTGCCAAGGCCGTCTACGACCCCAAGTCGACCACCGGTGGTGTCTCGCTCGAGGTCGGCGCCAAGGCCTACCTCGACAACGCCGCCTTTGTCAAGGCCAAGATCAACAACGCCGGTGTCCTCGTCCTCGGCTACACCCAGGCCCTCCGCCCCGGTGTCAAGGCCGCCTTCGGCCTTGCCCTCGACACCACCAAGCTCAACGACTCGGCCGCCGGCACCGCCGCCCACAAGGTCGGTGCTTCGTTCACCTTCAACTCGTAAATCTACCATCTGTCGTATACTAGTAGTTGCAGGGAAGGAGAGAGGGTCGCGTAACGCGGGTCCTCGACACTCAGCAGCAGGCAGCAGAAGATTCATGGAAAATGCAAAGTGGTTGCAAGCGCAGGTGCGAGGAGCGAGCAGCGGTGCGCGAGAGTGGAGGGCAATGATAATCGAGAGCGGCAGGCGTTATCTGTGCCGCCAAAGACGCGGAGCGGAGCGCGACGCGCCGAGATAACCAGCAGCGTGCCGTCAGCAGCAGCATCAATCGCGTTCAACTTATTTCAGCAGAGCAGGAAGCTGAGACTGAGACACGCGCTCGGGCCTTGGACGTGGCGGTCCCTGCCCGTCGTCGGCCCTTCAGCGGATGATACCCCCGACGCAGGCCGTCAACGGCCGATGCTCCTCGTGCTGCCGATTCCCCCTGCCTTTGCCCATTTCATTCTCCTTGTTCCACGGCATAGTCCCATAGTAGGCCAGGGTGCGCCCCCGGCCGAGGTGCCGAATGCGAGCAAATGCGGACCGAAGATTGCCAGGTGCTGATTCCAGCGCGCAAGGAGGAGCGAACCCTGGGCAGCGCGGGTCGCCGGACGAGGGCCATGGCTTCGGGGACTGTACACGTCGCTGTCTACGGGGCCGTCGCCCGATCGGATAGAAGAGAAAAGGAGCGGGAGCGAGGAGTAGGGAGAGGCATGGACGGGGGGCGTTTCCCGATTCCACAGACTGTTACTGCCCGCTGCTTGGTGTTCACAGTCGCTGTTAGCCAGGACGTAGCGAGGCTGATGCGCGCATGGAACGTCCGGCGTGCGGGAGGGGGGAGCGTATCGCCGGGGCGAGCGGCGGCGCGACGGCGTGCATGGGGGGGGGGGGGGGTGTGATTTGCTGAATACCTGTGAGAGATTGCTCTTGGCGCTGTCATTGTCGTCGTCGAGCACGTTCCAACCAGCGTTGAGGGTGGTGGTGGTGTGTGTATCCAGGATAATTCTCGGATAATCTATCGGGCTTCCACCCCCGGCCGGCTGCAGTGGAAACAGCGACGGCACTCTCCATTCCACCCCGGACGTCATTCTCAACTCTCTCTCCATCTCCATCTCCATGCTCATCTCATCGCATTACCATTAGAGACCTAGACACGACCCGCACGCCATTCACAATCTCTGACACCGACGCCGACGCCGACGCCGAGAGCGACCTTTACAACACTGCACACCGGCAGCATCACCGTTACCCGGATCACGCAACAGCCATCCTGCCGCCAAGCCCAAAATACACACACTCCGATACCCCAACAGCCCCACTCGCTCTCCCTCTCTCTGTCTGGCACACGACCAACGACACAACACTGCCGACGTCTCTTCCTCTCCATCCCCCCTCCTGTAGCTCATGGCGTTCAACACATACGCCGAAGGCCTCAAGCACGCCTCTGTAAGTTCAGCTTCATGGTGTCCCAACTGACGGCAGACACTCGCCGGCAAGGCAATTAGCTTCGAGTCGTCTCTCGCGCAGCTCTCCAGCCGCACCTCTCCGCTCCCAACTCTTCAGCGCGCCTTTACCGCATATGTCTCCGCCGCCGAGGCGTACTCGCACCTGCTGTCCTCCGCCCTCGTGCCCCCGGCGGACCGCGCAGGCGTGCAGCGCAAGTGGCGTCTAGTGCTCGAGCGCGCGGAAAAGGTCAAGGCGCGCATCGAGGCGCTCGGCTCGCGTGTCGGCGCGCAGGAAATTGACGGCGCCGGAGAGGAAGCCGCCGTCCTCCGCCGCGGCACCGTCATCAACGGCATCCGCTGCGAGCTGTGGCGCGAACCTTCTGCGAGCGAGTTTGCGCTCACGGGGGACAAGTTTGTGGACACCACCCAGCCCGAGCTCGCAGAGGAGCAGCTCCGCAGCCAGCCCGTGTGGTCCGAGCTGCCCCCCGAGGCGTGGCACACGTCCGAGTCCGCGAGCGGGCAGGTGCGCCAGGGGCCGGGCGCAGACTGCAGCGTCACGGCCGGCCTCGGCGCGTGTCTCGCCCACAACGGACGATGGGGCACCAAGGTGAGGCGGCCGGAGCCATGCTTGTCCTCGCAGATGGCCCGTCGTCACGATCTATCTGCGAGGACAAGCGTGTGCTACGTCCCTTCAAGTCTCCGCACAAGAGAGCGGCACTGACAACAGCTCGGCCAGGACGCTCTGTATCCGCAAGCAATCTCCGGCCAGCCGCGCCGCAGCGAGAACGCAAAGCACGTCGTCAAGCTGCTGCTCAATGGCGCCTGGCGCAGTGTGAGTTATGTCATTCGGGCCTTGTCTAACTCTCAGGTCGTGGTGGACGCGCTCCTCCCGCGCGCGGCCTCTGGTGCGCCGCTGCACATCACCACAGCCCAAGGCCGCGCCGACGGCTCGCTCTCGCCCGCGTGGCTCCCGCTCGCCGTCAAGGGCTACTTCAAGGCGCTCGGCGGCTACTCGATCCCGGGCTCCAACCCCGCACCCGACGTGTACGCGTTCACAGGCTGGGTGCCCGAGTGGCTCGACCTCAACTCTGGCTTCCAGCGCGAAAAGGAGTGGGCGCGCGTGTACGACGCGTGGGGGAAAGGCAGCGTGATTGTTACCCTCGGTAGTGGGCGCGACGCGGAGAGCCGCGGGCTCGTCAAGCTGCACGCGTACGGTGTTGTCGGTGAGTTTAATCCGCCCATATCTCCAACTGACAGCAGACGTGTTTCAACAGGATGGCGAGCGCATGCTGCGGATCTTTGACCCGGGGTCCGCCAAGCTACCCGGCGCCGCTGTCGACCAAGCAGCCGGCGCGCTCGGCAACCTGTCGCTGAACGGCTCGACCGCCATGACCAGTGCAAACGGTACGCTACCTCTTTTGCTACACATAGCTGACTCTGCCGCAGACGGATTCACAATGTCGTGGGACGAGGTGTGCTCCAAGTTTGAGACGCTCAACCTCAACTGGGACCCGGCGCTGCTGCCGGTCACGGCCGAGCGGCACTGGTCGTGGCCCAAGCCGAGCGCAGAGATGCTCGCGAGCGGCGGGGCAGGTTCGCTCAAGGCTGCGCCGCGGTACCACATTACCGCAACGGCGAGCAGTCCCGGCGCCGAGCTCTGGCTGCTGCTGTCCCAGCACATGATCGGCAAGGAGCCGCTCGACGACGTGGCCCTCCTGGTGTCGCGCGACTTTCGCGGCGGCAAGGGCGTGCCCCAGGTCCAGCATGCGACAGTGAGTACCGACCAATGCCGCTGCCTGGCTAGCCCAAGTGCCATGCTTGCCGACTTCCATCGCAGCTAATTTGTGGATACTGAGCTGACAGCAGAACCCGTATGCAAACGGCCGGCACACGCTCGTGCGCTTCCCGCTGCGCCAGGGGACCAACGTCCTCGACGCCGTCGCGTCGCGCGACCTCGGCACGCTGCAGCGCGGCTTTACGCTGCGCGCCTTTGCGAGTGCAGGTGTGAGCCTCAGCATGGACCGTGTCGCCGCCAACCTCCCCTTTAGTGAAACTGTAAGCTGCTATCGTTGTGGGTGCCAGCTGACATTCAGATCTCGTCGGCGCTCACGAAGCGCTCCGCAGGCGGGCATCCGGGCCACGCGACGCACCATCTCAACCCTCAGTACCGCCTCGTGGTGTCGGGCAGCTCGCCGGCGACCGTGCGCTTCTCGCTGCAGGGCGCGCGCGAGCTCGCATGGAACGTCAAGTTGCTGTGGGGCAAGGGCGAGCGCGTGTTCGAGTACGTTTGAACAGCTGCTCTTTCGCTTGTTTGCCACAAGCTGACAACAGACTCTCTTCCGAGCTCGTCCTCGCATCCTCCGGTCCGTTCAGCTACGGCATGGCGTACGTCGAAGCGGAGCTCGAGCCCGGCGCGTACACTGTGCTCGTGTCAAGCTGGGAGCGGGAGGTGCCGGGGTCGTACACGCTGGTAGCCGAGTCGTCGTCTGCGCTCTCGCTGTCCGCGATCCCACAGGAGGGCGCCGGCATGTTTGCGCGCACAGTGACTGGGCGCTGGGACGCGGGCAACGCGGGCGGCCGCCCGAGCGGGCACAAGTACGCGCTCAACCCCGCAGTGGAAGTGACGCTCTCGCAGCCGTCGGCCGTCATGGCGCGCCTGTACCTGCCGACGCCGGCGCCGATCCCCATCAACATTACGCTGTTCCGCCGCGCCGAGGCGGGCGGCATCGGGGAGCAGGTCGCGACGTCGGGCCCCTACGAGGAGAGCATTGCGGGCGCGGGCCTCCCGCGCACCAAGGTCGCCCCAGGCGTGTACCTGCTCATCCCGTCGACGTTCGAGGCGGGCATGCGGGCCGACTGGACGCTGGATGTCTGGGCCGACAGGGCGTTTAGCGCCGAGTTGCTGCGGAGGTGACGCCTGAATGCATCCATTGGGCTTTGTTAGTGTGCGTTTGCGTTTTGCGGGTGTGCGGGGAGGGGTTGGGTGGGGTTGGCAGCAGCGGCAGCGGCAGTGCGAGTGTCCGATGTCCCGGCGCGGGACCACCTCTCCAGGCTCGCGTTGTTGGCGTGTACCAGTCGCGGCAGGGCGGATGGCCGGCGAGCACGCGCCGAGGCAGGCACTCTCACCAGCCTGGAGGACGGCCATGGCAGTTGGTTCCAGGGGGCCGTCTCTCGTTGTGAGTGTTTGTTGCCATGGTGGCCTCTCGGCTGCAAGACTGTCCGAAGTCCAAGTGCCACTTGTGCAATCAATCAACACTTTGCCACACTTTAGGGTAGAAGCCGATCGCCCATCGCAGGACACGCCGACAGCCTCGCACTTCTCATTACAACGCGTGCATTACACTCCCGCTACAGGCTACGGGAGAGGTATGGGCCAGCGAGCGCTGTGGGGCAGAATAGGGCGGGGCAGGTGTCGCAAGTCATGGCGGATGTCGGAGGGTGAGACGGATGCAGGACCGCAGGATGCTCGCGTGACTGTCGCAGACGCGTCGTATCGCTGGGGCATGTTGTCGGCGCTGGCCGTCAGTCACTGTGGTGGCTTTGGGTGGGGGGATGGGCTTGCCACTGGCATCACTCCCGAGCTCTCGATTCGGTCCAGCACGCAGCACGCCGCATCCGTTCCGGCACCAGACGAGCTGGCTGCTACTCACGAGATGCACCACCTCAGCCTCCCACTACCGACTCGCACCGCACCTCACCTCCACATTCGCCACCGCGGACCCTACTCGTCCCGCCGCCCCTCGGACTGCGCTCTCGGACTACTCCTTCTTGGCCTCGGCCTCGGCCTTGAGCTTGGCCTCGGCCTCGCGCTTGGCGGTGAGCTCGGCGCGCGTGAGGCCCGCGACGTGGGGCTTGCCGGTGACGGGGTCGATCGACTGGCCGGGGCGGGGCACGTTGGGCGACGACTGGAGGCCGCCGCCGCTGATTCCGCCGCCGGAGGGGTTGAAGCCGGGGGTCTGGCCTTGCTGGGACATTGCGAGGATGAGTAGAAGGAGGGAGAGGAGGACGAGGAAGCGATGGAAAGGGCCGGATGGCATGGATTGGGGGAGGGGAGAAGAGGATGATGGGCGATGGCGCGGCTTATAACTGCTGGGCTGGCTGGCTGACCGCATGCTGGCTGACCCCGGGGGAGGGCGTGTCACGCAGGCTCCAGTGGCGATATGACGCATGAGGCGGCACAAGTGGCGATAGCAGAGTCACGTGATTTCAGGCGCGGCATTTCGCACAGTCTGGTAGCGATGCGGCAGGCGGCTGTCTTGCTTCTTTGCCCGTGCATGCATGCTGCAGGCCTCTGCGTGACACTTTGGTTACAATAAGGAATGACTTTCACCACTCTGCTTGTCGATAGACGCGCGGTCCAGGTGGGCGACGCCGCACGAGTGCCCGTTCGCCGAGATCCGAAGGGCGTGGTGGCGCCACGAAAGCTGGTTGGATGAGTTCTTCAGGTGTACTTTCTCCGCCCGGCGAGAATGACCACATCGGGTCCGATCTGCACTCTCCCCCATTGGTTCACCGGAGGCTCCCGGTGGCCCTCTCTCTCCTCCTGCTAACCATATCATCACTCCCTCTTAGCTCAGTGGTAGAGCGCGACACTAGTAATGTCGAGGTCAGTCGTTCAAGTCGGCTAGGGGGAACACAAAGTGTTCTTTTTCTTTTCCGTTCTGTGGGCGATACCTCTGAATGCTACCAAGACATTGCCGCTGCGGCTGTTCGTTGCCGATACGGGCACCGCTAGAGACAGCTATCCGAGTGCACATCGAGTCTTTCATCATCGTACTTTGTATGGCATCCGCTTCGCCTCATCGCGCCGCTTGCTATATGCTGCTTGCCCCGCCCCGCTACATGCCCAGCTGCCTGACGCGGCGGATGTGTCCCATCTGCAGCGGCACGCCGGCACTGAGCGCGAGGGCCTGCGCCGTGCGCACCGTCTGCTTGATGACGCGCCCGTTCACCTCTGCGGCCGTGAGCTCCGCGACGTCAAAGCCCGCCTCGAGCAGCGCCACGTCCGTGTCGAGCTCGGGGCGGCAGCGGCGGATAAACTGGTGTCAGCTGCGCCTACAGGCAAGTAGCGTACCGAGGCCCAGATGGAGGCGCGCGAGTCAGCGTCCAGGTCGTGGAACGGGAGCGTGAGCGCAAAGCGGGACGAGAACGCCTCGTCGATCCTGATGTCAGCGGGTACTAACCAACCCCGGTACCCACTCCTCGAGACGGTTGGTAGTGACGATCAGCACGCCATTGTAGTACTCGAGCACTGATGTGAGCTATCCTGACGAAAGCGCTAGCTTACAGCGGAGAAAGATGCCAACGAGCGCATTCCGCTCAACGTCCCCCGTCGCGCGCTTCTGGAGGAAAATGTCCGCCTCGTCAATGAGCAGCACGGCCTTCCACACCGTCGCGAGCTGGTGTCAGCTAAGCCGTTTCCTCCGCTAGCTCACCTCAAGCACGGCATTGAGCTTTGTCTCGAGCACCGAGGCCGACGTGCCGAGCTCGCCCGCGCTGACCATGCATAGCGGTGTGTGCAGGTGCTCGCTGACCGCCTCGGCCGTGAGCGTCTTGCCAGTGCCCGGCCGGCCGTGGAACGCCATCATGACGCCCTCGCCTTTGCCCTTGACAAAGTCGGCGACGAGCTTGTCACCCAGAGCGCCCGTGTGCACGTCTACGAGACACTGCACGACACTGCGGTACTCTTGCGGAATGACGAGGTGCGAGAACGCCGCCGCGTTCCATTCCACAGGCGACAGGCGGTCGATGAGAAAGTGGCCCCAGCGCTGCTGTCAGCTGCCGTCGGACGCAAAGATCACCTTCTTCTTCAGCGAAAAGGCGTGGAGGTAGGACGGGAGGAGGAAGAGCTCGTCCGCTGGAAGCGCCTCGCAGGGCGGCTGGAGACCGCGCTTGAGCTCCTTGCGGTTAATGTCGTCGCTGCGGTCAGTGGAGGCTCGGCACGACGGAGCCTACGGGAAGATGTTCTCGCGCGGATGCAGGCGGCGGAAGCTCGCGACGTCAATCATGACGCGGCCGCTTCCCGGCTCGGGCACGCTGGCAGTCAGTGGAGAGTTGGGGTGTAAACTCACAAGCCGACAGTCGACTTTACGTAGAAGGATCCAGTGTAGTTTGCATGCACGATGCCAGTGTACTGCGGGTTATCAGTCGGGTTGCCTCTTCAACCCACCTGGTCAACATATACCGCGCCGCGCCTGCGCAGCACCTCTTTGCGTTCCTTTGTGAGCGGCCAGAAGTTGAGATCAGAGATGTTCCGCACGTCCTGCAGGTATCAGCTATCTGTAGGGGAAGACCTAGCTGCTTGGCGCTCAGTCACTCACGCGGAACTCGCTCTGCGAGAGTGTCGTCCAGATGACCTGGTACGCGTCGCCCGTCCACTGCCGGAACGACGCCTTGGCGCGGAAGCCATTGTAGTCGTACCACCAGCTGTCCACCACGAACGCCGTCTGCCGTCAGCTTGCGCGTCAGTCTTCAGCTCACCAGCTGGCCCGTGCTGTCGATTGCCTCCACCTCGGTTCCCGGACGGAAGTGCCACCAGAGCAGCGAGTAGACTGCCGTGTCGGGCGGGAGCTCGCGGCGCTTGTCCTCTCTGGATATGTCAGTGCATCTTCTCTGGTTGGTGACAGACTTACACCTTGGCATACCGCTCGTCAACGAAATCGAGGAGCGCGCGCATCGCGTCCTGCGCGTACCCCGCCAGTGCGGCACAGTCGGCCTCGAGCGCCTTGCGTTCCTGGTACAGCTGCCGGCTATCGATCTTTTCCCGCCGTCAGCCCCGCCCGTCTCCCCGTCCTGTGTACTCACCCCGGGCTCGCGATCGTGGAGCTTGCTACTGTGCGGGAACCGCCTCCTGAGCGCGAGCACGAGCGGCCGCGCGCGGAGCTGGACCCACGTCGCCGTGTCGAGCAGGTTGCCGGAGCGCGCCTGGCGGTGGTGCGCGACGAACGCGGGCGTGCCGGGCTCGAGCTCGTCGTCGTCCGAGTCGCACTCGGCGTCGGGCGCGGGCACCCACCGGCCGTCGTCGTCCTCGACCTCGTCGAGCTCGCCGTAGAGGATCCCTGTCGCAGAGACCTGTTCGCGCGCTTGGGTCTCTGGGACGGGGTCTTGGTCGAGGACTGGGATGCGCATGCCGCGCGGTCCGGGCCTGGGCCGTCAGTCTGCTGCAGCTGCATTGTGCATTGATGGGATTGTGGAAGTGTACACACATGAATGCCAGGGGCATGGTGGGCTACGGATGAATAGCGTATGGAGGAGGACTACGGATGGAGATGACAGGTGTCACTTGGAGACGGCAGAAGCGAGATGAAGAGAATGAGGAAAGTGCTGCGAGAGGAGAAGAGGGGGGGAGAGAGGAGATGATGAAGAGATGGGTGGTGGTTGTTGTTGTCACGTCCTTGAAATGGAGGAAACTAGTGCGTCATTGCGGCTAGGCGGACTCTAAAGGTCCGCTAACTGTGGGGCTGATTGCCAAACGTGGCTCATGATGAACTGCTGTTTGTTTGGGCATTGTCCGGGTAATTTTGTTGTCTCCCGTTCACTCAATGGCGAGAATGTCATGCATAGCCCGTGAAGCACTGTGCGCCCATCGCTTTCTGCAAAGAGAGCTACGTGCCATGGAGCTTGTGTTTGGGGCATCAGGTCAGATAAAGTGGCTGGAGAGTCGCTGCGATTAGTCGTCGACGAAAATCACGGGGACCGACCGTAGCTAGCTATCCATATCTCCCCCGCCCATCTACCGGCCTACCGGCCCGTATGGTCCGTACATGTGCCAACACCCTGCCCGGAACAAAGCGCATGAACAGAGTGCCTGCCGAGTGAAAACGAGACCTCCACATACTAGCCACTGGAGCAGGTCGGTCGCTGATGCAACTGTTGTCTCATGAAGGGGTTCCTGAGCCAAGTTTTCCGTTCAATGTTTGTGCTGAACATTGCGGAGAGGAGAGTGCAACCGCACGAGCAACAGCGCCGCACGAGCCATTCAGCGCTCTGCCCTTCCAAACATGGACACGGACACAAAGCTTGCCTGCTGCATGTACTACTGTCCTCTGGCTGACCCTTGACAGAAAGTCGGAAATGAGCTCGTGCGCCCAACGCACATGCGCCACCTCGAGGCCGCCATGTCTTGCTTGTTCTGTGAGCCCTGTCTCTCCGAGGTGCCCCTTTTCATCCAATCCAGCCTGCACGGCGTCCATTGCTGCTGCTTAGGTCTTGCTCTGCTTGTCGTGGAAAAGCCGGCGGCGGTGGTCCTAGCGGGTGTTTTGATCAGGGGCGGGGGCAGGAAATGTTGAGCTCGGGCGAGATTTGGGCGCGCATTAAGCATAAGCGTTTCGCGTGCGCGCGCGAGCGTGGACTTTGCTTTCCATCTCCATCCCCAATGGTCAGTCAGTACGAGTCAGTCGAGCGGTCAGGACAAGTGTGAATGCAAGTGTGAGAGAGGGGTTTGAGGTGCCAATGGACAGAACAGAAGTGCCACTTTGTCCTGCAGGACGGATGACTTTCCTGGGGGGCGGGGGGATGGTGGTGGATATTTTGATCCCGCCCTCCCTTTGATTTCACTGACCGCCGCAGATTGATGAGATTTGATCCCGCGGCTCTGTATGTTTGTGTCCTTTGGGCCTCGTTCTGGGTCTGGGTGGGTGGGTCGTCCTCGTCGCCATCACTCTTGTCGTCAACACCATCATCATCACCGTTCTCTTCATCATTTCCTGTCTCCACCTCCTTGTTGCCCCCCCCCTCCCCYCCAACCCACTGTAACCTGCTATTCACGACCAACAACAACAACGACAGACGCAACAACAGCACCAACACCACCCCTCGACTCCAACTGATCACCACAACCTACCAGTAACCTGAATCAAAACAACCTTCCCTCCACCCCAAGCCACCACTACAGCATCCACACCGCAA
>PQXP01000586.1:0-12646 GCA_002973495.1 Apiotrichum akiyoshidainum
CTTCCGCTGCGACACTCAAGGACTCTCCCTACGTGCTCGTCACGCCGACAAAGTCGTCAGACCTCGCTCTTGAACTCGGAGATGCTGACGGGGACGCCGGCATCCTCGTCGTAGTCGTCCCAGCGGTCCTCGGCGCCCTCCTCGAGGTCGACCTCAAACTGCTTGCCGTTCTCAGTGACGGCGATCCAGTTGCCGCGGAAGTGGAAGTTGGTCACCTCGAGGCCGCGGCAGTCGAGTGCGACAAACGGCGCGACCTGGCCGTTGTCCTGGGTGTAGGGGAGGGGGGCGGTCGACTTGGACGACGCGGAGGGGGCGGCGAACGAGCACGACTGCTCGCGCTGAGTGGTCAGCCGGTAGCTCTAGGGAGAGGTGTGAAGGAATTCAGAGTAGAGTCACCTCTGGGTAAGCGACGCGGGCCGGGCGCCTGGACGCCCGACTCGGACGCAGCCTACAGTATGCGCGTACCCGGCGGCCCCGACTACTGTCACTCTCAGGCTTACGGGGATCAAAGGGATCCACCTAAGCAGCTCGCTACAGCCTGTCCAAACCGGCCCAACGCCCGCCAGGCACCCACCTTGCAGTTCGAGCAGCGCCAGACAAAGTGCGCGCTGCCGCGCGAGCCCGAGAGCTCGTGCTCCTCGGTCTGGTTGAACGAGACAACCTTGGGGTGCTCCTCGCGGCACGACGTGCACATGACCTGGGCGTCAGCAGTCAAGTTGAAGTCGGCTAAAGCGTGGCCCCCAGATAGCTGTGCGGCAAACAGGAGCTCAGCTCGTCAGGAACGCACGTTGAAGAAGTACTCGTAGTCGGCGTCGGGGCGGACCTCGGTGACGCCCTCGAGCTCCATTCCGATCTTGACGAGGAGTTTCTGCCGTCAGCGACTGCTTCGACATCTCATCGCAGCAGAAACTCACGACCATTGTGGCTGGGTGGTTGTTGATGTTGTTGTTATTGTCGAGGAAAAGAAAGTCGAGAGCGCTCTGGGACTGCATTGCATGCCTGATGCTGGAACGAAGATCCAAGCGCCATGCAGCCAGCGCATGGAAACTTTGCGGAGATCCGTCCAATGTCCACTCCGGCTACCAGCCCAGGGTGCGTGCCTTGGATGCCCCGATTTCATGTTCCACGACACGACCACTCGCAACAGCTTGATCGATAGTCTTCGCCCTCTACTTCATTCACTACTCTCTCCACGCTCCTTACCTTTTTCCTTTGCTTACTCTCACTTTCACGATGCGCGTCCTCCTCGCGCGCCTTGCCCCCGTTGTGCTCCTGCTCGCGGTCGGCGTCGCCGCCTGGGACAAGAACGACTATGAGATCTTTGATCTCGTGAGCGCGCTCAAGGCCGATGGCGGTGAGCTTTTTTTTTTTAGCAAACGGTAAGCTAACCCCCAGACGCGTCGTTCTACTCGTTCCTCGGCATCGAGCCCTCTGCGACGGCGGCGCAGATTACGCGCGCGTACCGCAAGCGCTCGCTCGAGCTGCACCCCGACAAGAACCCCGGCGTCGCGGGCATCCAGGACCGTTTCGCGCGCCTCGGCGTCATCGCCGCGATCCTCCGCGACGGCGAGCGCCGCGACCGCTACAACTTTTTCTTCAAGAACGGCGTCCCCACCTGGAAGGGCTTTGGGTACGCGTACTCGCGCTGGCGCCCCGGACTGGGCCTCGTGCTCGCGTTCCTCGTGCTCCTCACCGCGGCCATGCACTACATTGTCATGAAGATGAACTATGCGCGCGACAACAAGCGCGTCGCGTACTTTACCGCCGCCGCCCAGCGCCAGGCCCGCGGCGCCAACGGACGCCGCAAGGTCCGCGTCCCCATGGCCGAGGGCCCCGGAACCGGCGGCGAGATGCTCGAGCTCGTCGTCGACGGCGGCAGCGTCTACCTCGTGAGCACACACTGCAGCTTTGGTCAGCGTCGAATAAGCTGACACTCGTTCCAGCCCCACGACGACGGAACGCTCACGTCGCTCGACGAGCTCGCACCGCTGCCCAGCATCAAGCGCACCTGGCCCGTCGCGCTCGCGCGCAAGCTCATCGCCAAGGTGGCCGGCAGGACTGCGTCGGTCCCCGAGCACCACGAGGATGCGGCAAGCCTCGACGAGATCGAGATTGCGGATGAGGTCGAGGGCTTCGATGTCTCCGTCGCGGGCTCAGGCGCCTCCACCCCGGCCGGCCGCGCGTCGCGCGCCGCCCAGCTCCGCCAGCAGCGCATGAAGAAGCCCAAGGCTGAAAAGGGCAAGGACAAGTCGGCGTCCGCGACACCGGCAGGCACCGACGCCGACGAGTTTGCGTGGGACGAGTCCGAGGCGGACGCGACAGGCACCGAGACGCCCGACGCGGACGGAAAGGCCCGCCGCCGCGGACCCGGAAAGGCCAACGCGGCACGCAGGCGCAAAATGGCCAACACCAAGAAGTAGCAGCAGTGTTGTTTGCAGTGTTCTTTCTAGACGGCGACAGACCGAGACAGACTGGCCGACGACGACAATGTACACCCTCCACCTTTGTGCTTTCCCGCGCTGACCTGTTCCTGAGTATATATACATCCTACAACGTCTAACCCTCGAGGGGGGGAGAATATAACTTACAAACTGACCAGTGGCCAGAATAGTACTACTACTGAGGCGCCCCGCTAGCGGCGACCAGCTGGTCCAGGAGCGCCTCGAGGTCGGCGCCGAGCCCCGCCTCCATGATCTGCGCAGTGTCGGGCGGCGCGGGGGGCCGAACACGGAACTGATCCAGGGTGCCGCCCTCCTGCGAAATGCGCGCCGCTGCGTCGAGGGGCGCCTCGCTCATCGTTGCGAGCATGGCCGGCGGGAAGATGATGGGGCGTGGCGGAGCAGATAGCGCGCGCTGCACGGCCGCCTCGTGCATTGCGTCCGTTGCGCCCACGGAGAGCGTCGGCGACGGATCCGTGCTGTTGTTCGTGTTGGTGTTGCTGTGGGTTGTGTACGGGCTGAGGGCAGCAGAGCTGGGCTCGGTCTCGCTGCGCGACGCCGACGCCGACGCCGCACGCGCAAAGCCGGTGGGCGTGAGCATCGCCGACTGCGGGCCACTGTCCGAGGCGTATGCGCCCAACCTTGACCTGCGTGTCTGCGCGACCGCTCCGGCAGACGGTTCGGAGTGTATCAGGTCCGGACGGCAAAAGTCCGCTAGCGTCCCCGCTTCGATCGCCGTCTTGCTCCACGCCTCGACGATCGATGCGACGGACCTGTCTGTCAGCTCTTGAGGTTCTAGAATCCTGAGCCACTCACGGTGGCGGCCAAAGCTGCAGCGCAGCGTCGAACGCGCGTTCGTCCCGCTCGGCCTCCTCCCTGCGCTGCGTCGCGACGGCCTCGTGGTCGGCGGGCAACGGCTGGGACCGGAACTTTGCCAGCTGCTCAGGAGTCGGCTTTTTGCTCTCCATCGTCTCGGCCACGTGCCGGAGCACGTCGTCGACATCCGCCCACGCCCAACCCTGTCGTCAGCTGGGACACACTTTGGTACTCACGAGCTGATTCAACCCATCAACGTAGCTTGCCACATCGCTCCGCTTGGTCTCCCATGTCCATCCGCTTCCGCCAGGCTGGATGTTAGGTCTGTTGCGAGGCAGGAACCTACAGTATTGGATGGATAATCCTGCTCGTTGGTCGGGATTTCCTGCTGTTAGGTGGCGCAGTCCCCTTGGCACCTACGGCAAGAAACTGGATCGCGGCGAGGCCGACACGCAGCATCATAGACGCGCCCTGGAGCAGACCCGTGGGATATAGCGCCTGCGGTCAGCGACGAAGGCGAACTCAATCTCGCTCACCTGGAAGAGGGGCGCTTGGGCGCGACACATCTGGAGAGTCATGTCCACGCTCTGCGAATGCACCGTATCGAGGAGCTTGCGCTTCGAATCGGCCGACGACTGTCCCGGGTTCGGGGTAGACGGGCTCGAATACACGAATGCCTCACGAAGTCCCTGGCGGAACTCGCGCAGCTCGTGTGTGCGCTGGTGCATTACGAGCAGAAGGTACGAGCAGCTGTTGCGCAGACTCGTGTAGTGCTAGATACGGTCAGACTGCGCCAAGCTGCACGCTCACGTGAAGAGGCGAAAAGCCCAAAATGTCGTCATTGCAGACCTTGAGGAGCTCGGGCATGGTCTGGTTCAGCTCCTTGTAGAGCGTGCGCTGGTGGGTAAGACACGTTCTTGATTAATACTCACGATATCGCGCCAGATCGAGCGCAGCCGGCTACAGAACTCAGTCACGTCCACGGCGCCGGGCCGCCGGACGGTTCCGGACAGCTTGCGTGCGATGGTACGACCGATGACAACACAACCGTGGTAGGCACGCATGATGAACGACATTGCTTTGAGCGTGGATGGGGAGAGCGTGTCTTCCATCATCAGGAGCCACTCGCCGGCTGCTTCAATGTCCTCGTCCGAACTGGTGGTCAGCTCATGCCGCCTTCCGTACACACATTTTCGGCTCGTTTCCAGCGCCGGCGGCCCAGAACGCGTCCGACACGATCACGGTCCAGAAAAGTCGCCTGCTGTGAGCTACCGAGTCTGTTCTCACAGCGCACCTCTGTTTCACACGCATCATTGACATGCTGGTTTCTGCCGGCACAGTGTCTGTACCGGGGGGGTTGGCATCGCTCCACGAGCCCCAGTCCAGCTCGAGCGCCCTCATTTGCTCGACCAGGATAGTGTGGATCATGCGGCCTGAGAGTTAGTACTGTCGCAACCCCCAACTCACCCTCCATGTTGTAAGCGGGGTTGCTGTCGTCTGCTATATCTGACATGTGATGAAGCTGCGAGTAGAGACAAAGTGCCTGCACGCCCTCGATCGTTGGTCGGGTCATCAGGCCGTGGCCGTCGATGAGACCCCGCGCCCGCTCCAACAGTGCCACGCAAGCCGACCTCCTTGCCTTGCCCCAGTGAAGACGCGATTCCCCCGGTACAAACTATCTCGGTCAGCTTCAATTGCAGCGTCCGTTACGAACTGTGCCGCTATTTGTGATGACTGCTGGTCAGCTGCTGAATACAGGAGTGCCACCAACCTGTCGGGGCCAGATGCCTCTCTCCCATGTCGAGGCCGAGAATCTCCAGTCAGAACCGACTGTTGTCCACAACCTACCACTGGGTTGTCTGAGAAGCGCGACGCCCATGCCTCCATGACGGCGCAGAGAGCCTCCTGTGCGGGCGCAAACCCGTCGCTGCTCTCGCCGGCGCGCTTCCAGTCAAAGTAGAATGACTCGGGGGAGAGCGTTGGGAGTACAAACTGGACCGAGTCGAAAAAGACGTGGATGAGGTGCCGGCTGAGTTGCTTCCCAAGGGAGCGGTCAGCAAGGCGCTCGCCAACCTCCTCGCGCCGGCCCCAGTGCAGCGACCGCGACGAGGATGGGGGCGCCCACAGGGCCCAAGAGGCTGATTCATCAGAGCTCGCCTCGACGATGGTTTGATAGTACGGCCGCTTCTTGCCATTGATTGCGCGCATGTGCTCGCTCTGAAGGAGTTGCTCCTGCGCCGTCAGACCAGAGTTCGGGAGGATAGGCCACGAGCTATGAACGCTCTGCAGACTATGGCCGGAGAGCACTTCAGGCGGTGTGACGGTAAGAGCTGGGGACAGGGGACCGAAGCCGGAGACATCGAGGCCAGAGGACGGACCAGGATGAACCCATGCAGACGTCACAGAAGCCATATTTGCGGAGGTGGTAGCAAAGGGGCTGGAGTCTGCTGTTCCTCCCAGGAAGGACTGAATGAGCGACGCCTGGTAATCCAAGGACGCGTCGGTTGCGGCCGGCCGGCCCGCGGCAGACCCGGAAAGGTTGTCGGAGAGGAGGGACTGGCTGAGCGAGGCGAAGAGCACAGGATCGACGAGGGGAAAGTTGGTGTGGGAGGGAGATGGGTGCGACTGGGAGTGAGCTGGTACCTGAGGCTGCAGTGGCTGGGGTGGCGAGGGGAGGAGGCCGGCAGAAGTCCCGCCGATGGGTGGCGGGTTCGATGTCTCTAGAAGATTAGCCGGTACGCTGTCGTCGCTGCCAAAGACGCGCTTTGCGGCCTCGATGCGACGCCCGCCCTTATTGGGCTTTGCGGGGTTGACGATCTGGTTGGTGGTGCAGCGTATGCCTTTGGTGATGCAGTTTGAGCAGGACACGTTGGGGTTCTGGGCGACGAGGACGTGGAGTGGAGGCGTGGGAGCCGCTTGGTCAGTGTCCTTTGATGTGAGGAGGGCGAGCATGTCGCATCTGAGTGTGAGTTGCTGGGTGGGAGAGGAACGTACTTTACTCGGCGGAGACGACACGAGTCGCAGGCGACATTCTGTCCTGGGGGTTAGGTTGAAGAGTACCAGCCCAGTGTCCTCACGTCGCTTCTTCTTTGCGGGCTCGTCCATGGGGGTGTCGGTGATGGAGGACGATGGGGATGGGGGATGGAGTAGTGGACAGATGAGCTGTTGACATGAATAGCTCTACTCTAGTCTGGGTCTATCTAAACGCGCACCGTCGTCAAACAGCGGGTGGAGGTTGGATCGGCAATCTCAAGGGCGGTGCTCAGGGGGCGGAAAATGACGCGCTACCCCGGGTAGGTGGCGGACTCTGTGCAGCTCTCCGCTCGTCTGCCTCTGTCTGCTTCTGTTTGCTGCCATGGCCCCCATAATACCGTATACCGTATGCATTGCCCTACTAGTCACTGTTATCACTGATCGCGTTGCTGGACATTCAGCGCAGAGCTCACAGACAAAAGTATGATGGATGCATCAGCTCATTGTTGCCGCATTTCCCGCTATTTCAGTACTGTTACAATCGAGAGGAGATGCCTCATCGTAATCGATTAACCCATCCCTCCTCGACATTTCTGGGACACAACAGTCTGTAGTGGACAACTCAGAGTAGGACAGGTCAAGAATGAAGCGCCACAGATACATGAGCAGGCAGGCGCAGCACTAGAACAAGTAGACCAAAAATAAAAATAAAATATCTCGAAAGTAGCCACAATAAATAATGAGCAAAACAAGACAACGGCCAGAGAGGACCGACTTTGGAAAAAGGTCATGCCGAGTTGTGGCTCGCTTACAGCTGGCGCGCAAGACTACAGCGGATCGAGATGGAGTGTCGCAGTGTCACCAGTGGAGCAATACAGCAGTAACACGACGCACGCGCGATCACAGTAACATTCGCAGTAACATTCGACTATGGGCTATCTGTGCCAAACTGCCTGCCCCGTCGTCAGCCCAGGGGCACGGCCCTTGCACACTCTTGTAACAATATCTCACACAAGACACGTCTCCCTCCCCCGACTCTGGCACATATCCTAGTTGGCCGCCTGCGCGAAGCGGACCGCCTCGACGAGCGCGGGCAGCACGACGCTCCCGTGGTCCTCGCCGTCGATAATCTTGTAGTCGCACCCGACGTCGAGGCCGACGACATAGTCTGCAAACGCGGCGATGCGCTTGCCCATCCTGCGCTCGCGCTTGAGCGCGCCGCGCTCCGGGTTCGGAATGTCGTCCTCGAGCCCGCCGTAGCGGATAAGCATCTCGCGCCGCGCCCCGCCGTCCGCAAAGTACTTGCGCAGGCGCGCAATCGTCGCGGGCCCGACCGCGCCCGCGTCCCACCACAGGCTCGGCGAGATGGCCGCGATCCGGCTGAACGCCGCAGGGTGCGCGCCCGCCGCGTACACCGTCAGCAGCCCGCCAAAGCTGTGCCCGCAGAGCGTCGTGCGCTGGCGGTCCGTCGCCCACTCGGACGACACCATCGGCAGGACCTTGCGCACGACAAACTCGAGGAACGCGTCCGCGCCCCCCGCGCCGACCTTGTGGTAGTCGATGCCGTACTCGATCTCGTTCCAGTCGCTCTCGGGGCGGATCGCGGGCGTGTAGTCGCGCGTGCGCTCGGCGGGCGACATGAGGTCGTCGGTCGGGTACCCGATGCCGACGACAATCAGCGGGTCGCCGCGCGAGGGCGCCGGGCGGTTCTGGAGATTGCGCGCGAGCTGCGCCGCGAGCGGAAAGTAGGCGTTTGCGTCGAGGATGTACATGACTGGGAAGCCAGTGGGGGGCACGGGCGAGCCGTCCGGCGGCGCCTGAACGAAGATGCGCCGCACGACGCCGCGGGTGTCCGTGACATCGAGCTGGTGCGAATACGGGAACGTCACGGCGGGGCCGGAGGAGAGCGGGAGAGAGGAGGTGCGGAGCTGGGTCATGGTCGTGGTAGGAGCCGTGGTCGTGGACAGACGTGTCGTGAGGAGAATGTGGACCTAAGCGGAACGAAAAATGGAGAGAGGAGAGCAGAGCAACGTCAAGAGGGAGATCAAAAGTGTACCGAATGTCTTTCTTTCGGGTCGTTATCTGATTAAGCGCCGGGATGTGCCGTACCGACCGGGTTTCGGCCGATCCGATCCTTGGCATTTTGGTACCGAACTCGCCGAACATCTCCCCTGCCGTGGCCGACACGAGCTGCTACATTGTCGGGCTTCATTGCAACATGATAACAACGGGAGATATGCTTTACAGTAGCCTCCAGATCTCCAGAGGGGTGAGCTCATCGTAGGCTGCACAGGAGCAACGTGGAGGACCCTGGATGGCGCGCAGCGTCTTGCCATGCCATGGCCATCTCGTTTCCAACTGTCCCCTCTCGCTTTCACGAAGCCTTTATCCCCACAAGCAGCGGAGTCAACAGGGCATTCACGTATGTATGCTGTTGTGTACGTGTACATAGCAGTGTACTTCTACAGTCTCTTAGCCACACCCCCAGTGTTCGGCTATTTATTGATGGTGGAGCTAGATGTTGCCCTTGCCCCACTCGTTGGTGGCGGCAGCGGCCTCAACGGCAGCGAGACCCCAGTCCTCGCCGTGGTCTGTGGTGTCAGTCGTGGTGTTTCTTGCTCCCTGGAAAGATAATGAAGGGGGGGGGGGGTGCATGTAACGCAGGGCGCCGGGAGTAGACAGCTGGAAGAGACGAAAACAAACAGCCGTCACCACGCATGCCGCAGAAAGCGTCACAGGCAGTCTCACAGTGACACCTCCCGCACCTTGCAAATCCACAATCAACAGATAAACACTCACTGTGACCCTTGTTCTCTCCACGTCCGATACCGGCGCGCTCGAGCGCCTGGTCGTCGGTGAGGGCGGTGAGGACGCCGAAGATGACGGGGGTTCCCGAGTCGAGCTGGACGCGCATGAGGCCGTGCGAGACCGCGTCGCAGATGTACTCAAAGTGCATTGTCGAGCCCTTGATGAGGACACCAATGGCGATGACGRCGTCAARSTCSCRCMGGCWCKCGCYGSACSAKGCCTCCGSGMCGGAGCRTGMCGGAGCGCGCRGRRWCGTCGACCAACGAKAGGMGGTTSWYGTTGGAGATGAGCGAYGGCTYAGTMTTGGCCGCCTGCGCCTTGYCRCSCKSGATGAKCCTGSGGTGTYARTTSYSCGWYRTGGRRGSGAKAGTGGAGGTCRTSTGSGCSSSCKKTYKCKKCRYRGWCGGSRRSAGSSGGKKMCGKCSGGSMMKGMAKRYGGAAGTGCACTTTGGGGGTGCCCAGTGTGTCGGTGTTGTTTACCAGAGCCGCTGCTCAAGGCGGCCACGATCGCACAGCGCGTGCCAGTTGGGGATGCGCTGCTTGATCTGTGACAGGAGGAGACCAGTTCCAGCCACCTTGGCCTACTGGCAGTCTCGCCCAGGTGACAACCCACCGGCTCCGCAGTGCTGACATTCTACGCGGTTCTACGATTCCCAACGACTCACTTCTTAGCAGCAAAGGGAAGCTCGTACGAGCCGGGGACGGTCTTGATGACAATGTTCTCCTCCTTGACGCCGTGCTTCTTGAGGGTGTCGACGGCGCCGCCAACGAGAGCCTTGATGACGGCGTCGTTCCAGCGAGCGTGGACGATGGCGACGCGGAAGGGGGATCCGTCGTACTTTGTGGGGGGAGGGGGGAGGCCCTTGACAGTCTTGTCCATTGCTGCTGGTTGAGGTGGTGGGGCGGTGGTGGTGGTGGTGGGGTGGAGGTGGAGAAAGCAGTGGAGAGGAGAGAGCGAGCTAAAGAGGCGGGAGGGACGAGACTGGAGTGGCAGTGGCAGAGTGGAATGTCATGGATGACGACGGGGGCAGAGTGGAATGGAACGTGGAATTAGGTAATAGCAGTTGTATCGTGGGTCTCACGTGTGTAAGGAGAGGGACTAAATACAGGGGAAACTCGGAAATGCGGAATCAAAATGTTTCTACTCCCCCGCGATTCCTGTCCTGTTCCCCCGCAGAGCCCACCCACCCATCAATCTGGCCCAGTGTGAGAGTCCGCGCTTCTCATCCGTCCAACCAGGACGTCCCCCGTTCTGCTGGCCCGTCGATGGACTGACTCAAATGCACAGGAGGAGAAGCAGAGCAAGCACAGCAGAACATGTCAGAGGCAGATTAAGTCGAGCGAGAGAGAGAGAGAGAGGGAGCTACTAGGCGATGGCTGGCTGGGAGACTGGGGGACTGGCCAATCATTTTGAAAAACTCGTCCGAAATCATCCACCCGCAATGTCGTGCTGTGGTCGTGGGTCGTCCGCCACGCTCTCCCTTGAACCCCGTCGTCGGTTCATTCAAAAGGCGGCCCATCTCGCGTCTCTTTTTACTTTTTTCCTCATCACAACCACCACTCAACATGTCTTTCGCTCGCTCCTCCGCCAACGCGCTCCGCGCCGCTACCCGCTCGGCTGCCCCCAAGGCTGCCCGCAGCTACTCGCTCCTCCAGCGTGCCGCCCCCAAGGCCACCGCTGCCGCCCGCACCCTTGGCGTGAGTACCCCGCCCCACCCCACCCCCGCAGCAGGGTGCCCTGCTCCCCGCATGGCTGCACTGCCCGAGTCCACCCGCCATAGTTGTACTAACATCAACAGGCCACCCGTGGTGTCAAGACCATTGACTTCGCCGGCACCAAGGAGACCGTCTACGAGCGCGCCGACTGGCCCCTCGACAAGCTCCAGGAGTGAGTAGCTTTTTTTCTTTTCTTTGGTGGGAAGACGATTCTGGTGGATACGGTTTGGGAAGAAAAAAAAAAGTGGGAATGAGCCGGCTCGATTGGCTCGATTCTCCGCAACCAATCAACCGCTCCCACTTTTTTTTCAACCACTCCCCGGCAAGCCTCCAAGCGGAGTGGTTGCTCCGGTGACGATGCATGCCATCGAGACAACCAATACCGCTCCACCAATCCCCCCCCTCCGCTACCCCGCACCCGCTCACACCATGCAGCTACTTCAAGAACGACACCCTTGCCATGATCGGCTACGGCTCGCAGGGCCACGGCCAGTCGCTCAACGCCCGTGACAACGGCGTCAAGGTCATCGTCGGTGTCCGCAAGGGCGGCGAGTCCTGGAAGCAGGCCATCGAGGACGGCTGGGTTCCCGGAGAGACCCTCTTCGACATCCCCGAGGCTATCAACAAGGGCACCATCATCATGAACCTCCTCTCGGACGCTGCCCAGTCGTCGACCTGGTCGGAGATTGCTCCCCTCATCACCAAGGGCAAGACCCTCTACTTTGCCCACGGCTTCTCGGTTGTCTACAAGGAGGACACCAAGGTCATCCCCCCCGCCGACGTCGACGTCATCCTCGTCGCCCCCAAGGGTTCGGGCCGCACCGTCCGCACCCTCTTCCTTGAGGGCCGTGGCATCAACTCGTCGATCGCCGTCTTCCAGGACGTCACCGGCAAGGCCAAGGAGAAGGCCATCGCCCTCGGTATCGCCGTCGGCTCGGGCTACCTCTACGAGACCACCTTTGAGAAGGAGGTCTACTCGGACCTCTACGGAGAGCGTGGTGTCCTCATGGGCGGTATCCAGGGTATGTTCCTCGCCCAGTACGAGGTCCTCCGCAAGAACGGCCACTCGCCCTCCGAGGCCTTCAACGAGACCGTCGAGGAGGCTACCCAGTCGCTCTTCCCCCTCATCGGCAAGTACGGCATGGACTACATGTACAACGCCTGCTCGACCACCGCTCGTCGTGGTGCCCTCGACTGGGCCCCCAAGTTCCACGAGGCCAACCTCCCCGTCTTCGAGGCCCTCTACCAGTCGGTCCGTGACGGCTCCGAGACCCGCCGCTCGCTCGAGTTCAACTCGCGCAAGACCTACCGCGAGGACTTCCAGAAGGAGCTCGACGAGATCGACGCCCAGGAGATCTGGCGCGCCGGCAAGGCCGTCCGCGCCCTCCGCCCCGAGGTCCAGAAGTCCATCTAAGCGATGTTTCTTCCTTGTTCTTCCCAGCCACGAGTTGCAGATGACGCAGAGTAGAAGTAGTTTCACCAAAATCACCACCACAAAAGGGACAGCAGCCGTTGTCATATGAGATACGATTGTAGAATCCCCTAGGCATGCATAGGAGAGTGCTCCGCACGATTACCGCTACAGAGCGCGATGGCCCTTGCACGATAGCGACTTTGCGGCCGAGTTCGTGAGGTACTAACTGTTCTCCGACCTGGCTTGATCGAGACAGCAGGCCTTTCGAGCAATTGGCGAGCAACGCGAGCATTGCGAGCATCTCGAGCGGATCGGACCGGTATCTGCCAGCAAGCGAGGCCTGTAGAGGCATCCCACCCCAGCAGCGCTTAATGCACATCCGCTACCCGGCGGCCCAGTCAGTGTCCTGTCCGGCGCAATCTTGGCGCCCCGCCCACCCCCGCCCGCTCTCGCCCCGCGCCCCGCGCCCGCGCCCGTCGGC
>PQXP01000156.1:1750-46223 GCA_002973495.1 Apiotrichum akiyoshidainum
CRCKSTGCATTTCCTCGCTCTCGCGCACGCTGGACAGCTCGAGCTTGAGGGCCTTGACTTCGTCCTTGAGCGACGTGACGTCCTCGCGCAGGTCCGTCATGTCGCGGCTGCACGCACGCTTGTGCCGCTCGTACTGGTAGGTCACGTCGGCGAGCTCAATCTCCTTGGCGTCGACGGCCCGGCGCAGCGTAATGAGGTCGGTCTCCTGGTCAATCACGGTGTTGACGGTAATGTTCGACTCCACAGAGAGTGTCGACGCATTGGCGTCTCCACCGTCAGAATTGTCAGTCGCCTCACGGAGGAGAATCGTGAGAGACTCGATGCGCTCCTCGAGGCGGGGGATGACAAACTCCTCGGCGCGGTACGCGCGACCCTCCTCCTGTCCGTCAGTTACGGCCCGACTTGAGTAACTCACGATATTAAGCTTGCGGTCGCTGATCTCGAGCTCCTTGCGCAGCATGTTGAAACGCTTCTCGTACTCCTCGCGTTCGACGATCCAGGTGTTCCACAGTGCGCGCTCATCGGCGACGGCAGTAGCCTGAGCCTCGAGCTCCTCCTTGAAGAAACCGGCCGTCTTCCACGCATTCTCCTGCTCAGAGACAGCCTCCTCAAAGTCGGCCTTGGTGGTCTCGTGAGCCTTGCGGACATTGGAGAGCATGACACGGGCCTCGTCGGTTGCAAACTTGGCCATCTCGAGCTCGTACTGGAGCTGCTCAATCTCGGCGTCCTTGGTGTTGGACTCGAGACGGGCGATGGCGAGCTCCTGTGTACGCTCAGCGTGCTGACCCTCCAGCTCCGTGAGCGCTGACTGAGCAGCACGGAGAGAGGCAATGTCGACGGCGTGCTTCTCCTTACCCTCGCGAATAGACGTCGAGAGAGACTGCTTCTCACGAGCAGCACCGCTGACGCTGGCGCGGAGGGTCTCGCATTCGCGCTCAAGAGTCTCGTGAGAAGCTTGAAGGGCGTCGACGCTGATCTCGTTCTGCACGAGCGCAGAGCGTGCCTGTTCGAGGGCTGCAGTGTCAGTTTTGGACAAGCGCCCTCAACTTACCAAACTCGAGTTCACGCATCTGCTTGCGGAGGGACAGGTTCTCCTCCTTGCAGACGCCAAGCTCGGTGTCCAACATCTCGAGCATGTCCGTCGCGGTCGAGCGCTCAGCGGCAGCCCTGGCATGGAACCAATCCGAGGAGGCCAAGGGTGGCGGGCTGGCGAGAAGCTCGAGAGTGGCACCCAAAGTAGTTGAAGTAGCGCGCGGACGAGACTCGACGACCGGGTGCATTGACGACAGGCTTAACGCGTTGCTCGAGTAGGACACCTCGGCGATGGTCGACAGTGACGACCCGCCCTGCCAGTTGTGCGGGTGGGGGGCGCCAAAGGACTCCTCGGACGATGCAAACGAGCTGCGGTGGTCGGTGTATGTGAATGAGGTCTCCATGGTCTGGAACGAGAGCAGATGCTCATCCTCGCCGAGAACCGGCTGGAAGTCGGCCTCTGGGCTCGCGTCTGTGGCACTGATGGTGCCACTCTTGGTCTTGCCCACAGGCACGTCCTCGTCGCTATCGGGCATATTGGCAAAGGCGGCCCACTTGCGCTCATGCTCAACATCGAGCACCGCTCCAAGACACACCTCGTCCATCGGCGTGTTGAGGTCCGTCTCCAGTGGCGAGGAGACACCAGAGTGGAGAGACTCATACTCGAGCGGAGTGCCGGTTTCGCGGGGCTCCTCAGTGCTGGACATTTGGGGAACAAACTCGTCGTCCAGGAGACGGCGATGAGTGTTGGCAGCCCTGGTGGCCCTACTGCTGCGGTATTCAGACGTGTCGTCATCCTCATGAGAGGCACCGACGTCCATATCGATCAGTCCGAGTCCAATGGGACCTGCGGAGGTCGCCGTGGGAGGAGTTTGATCATAGTCAGGGCCCCATGGTCCGAGACCATGGCCAGAGCCGAATGAGTGAGACTCGTCGACCGTAGATGGGATGACGTCGGCGAGGCTGTCAGCGTCGCCAAGGTCAGTGGCACTGTCGACGTCGACCCCGATCATGCGGTGGTACCGCGACGGGGGAATGGTGATGGCCGGCGGTCCATGCGGGTGAGGAGAGCGCCGAGAGCTGGAGTCGGAGTTTGAAGACGGCGCCGAGTGGTAACTGGGCGTCGCCGAGGAGTGGGCGGTGGAGGGGGCTGAACGAGCAGAAAGGTTATCATGGCGCGCTGGATTGTCAGCAAGTGGCGTTTTGGGTTTCGGTAAGCGCGGGAATCGTGTTTGATTTTTCTTTCATTGTTTACGTCATCCCTACTCACTGTGTTTGGTGGGATTCTCGCTGCCTGCTGTCGATGCAGTCGCAGTCTTGGACATGCGGGAATGCGTAGAGAATGTGGGCGTGAGCACCTCCTCGGACTCGAGCAGGCGGTCAAGGACAGTGATGTCAAAGCTGCCGATGCTGGTAAACGAGGTCTCGGCGGCGGCCGTGCCGCTGCCTGAGGGTGTGCGAGAGGAAGATGAGGACGACGACAGCGAGGCAGGAAGAGGCGGCAGAGCCTTGGGTGTGCGGAGTGCCAGGCTTCCGTGGGCGCTCGAGCTTGTGCTCCGGCTCGCAGAGTCCGACTTGTACCGACGGTGGCTGCGAACTGAAGAGTCCAACTCGGGAGTGCGGCGCAGGATGCGGTCGCTCTGGGGCGAGGGCGTCGCACCAAACTCGAGGCCGACTTCAACAGGGACCTTGTTGGTCTCGCGACGCATCAAGGGAGTGCTGGACGGCAGAGGAGGAAGGATCGGCGAGGGTGACGGCGCGGAGAGGGTGTGGGCATGTGACGGAGTGTTTGGCTGGACAGCCATCCGGTGGCGCTGGTGGAGCGAATCTCCGCCGCTACGGTGTAAGGCCCTGCGAACAAAAGTTGAAGCACGCTCCTCGCCGTGCCCATGGCTGCTCTCTGCCTGGGGCGTAGTGAGAGGCGGAGTTGGGAGGGGTGGGACGGCAACAGTCTCCAGCGACGGACTGGACTTGGTGCGCTTCAGGCTGCGGCGTAGGCGCGGACGGGTGGGTGTCGCCGTGAGAGAGGGGTAGTGAGAGGTGTTGGCCCCCGAGGCAGAGGCCAAGGGCTGCTTGTGCTTGCGCGACTTGATGGTCCCAAAGGAGAAGCGACCGTGCTCGTCGGCACTGTATGCATGGCCGTGAGCACTGCTCTCGGCCTCCTCCTCGTGGTGCTCGCCGTCAAGGCTCAGCGTCGACGGAATGTCTTTGCGCTTCCAGGTACGATTGCGCAGCGCCGAGATGGTGGCGTGGTTAGTGATGCTGCGGAGAAAGCTGCGCTGGCGGCGCATCGACTCGGCAGTAGAGGCGTACGGAGACGCAACAGCAGCAGCGGCCGCGCCTTGAGGCTGCATCTGGCCGACAGGCGTCCGCGAGCGGTCTGCGGGCATGGCGGGGGAGCCGGCGTGCGGGCCAACGGGAGGAAAGTATGAGTTGGAGGAGCC
The DNA here is from genome assembly GCA_002973495.1 of Apiotrichum akiyoshidainum. Lineage (NCBI taxonomy): Eukaryota > Fungi > Basidiomycota > Tremellomycetes > Trichosporonales > Trichosporonaceae > Apiotrichum > Apiotrichum akiyoshidainum. The sequence continues at coordinate 5,227 of PQXP01000156.1, forward strand.
TGGAGCGGTAGCCAGAGGAGTGGTGACCTCGCCAACCTTGCCGTTGATGGTGTAGTTGTTAAACTTGCGGTTGCTGGCAGTGTTGATCTTGTTGTTTGTCGAGCTGCCAGCCGTTGGCGTGTTTGGCTCGCCGCCACCAGGCGTTGTCGACGTAGTTGCTGTAGCTGAAGCTGCAGGAACACGGGCGTTGTAGGCCAGAACCTCGGCCTGAGCTTCGGTCACGTTGCTAATGTCTGCGCTCGCCATTGTTGAGTGGGAATGAGAAATAGAGTTTGAGGTAGAGGCCCGGTGACGGAATCGCTTGAGCGATGCGTACATTCCGTGGCCGCTGTGGCCACCGTTGCTGGAACCGCTGGCAGTGCTCCGCTTGGGGCCACCAAAGGTGTTGGTCGAGTTGCCGCGGGTGATGGGCGGCCGTGGGGATGGTTCGAGTGGCGACGGCCCCGAGATTGGCGTGTGGGCAAGGGACAGCGGGTTGGAGTGGGAACCAGGATACTCGCCACCGGCGTCGAGGGATGCTCGCCTATGCAGCAGTCCAAAGGTGATGCGCTGAAGAATGTCCATCGAGAGGGGCTCGGGGGACGCGGGAGAGTGCAGGTTTATAACCGGCGAGCGGGAGTGGGAGTTGGGGGTAGGCGACATGCTGTTCACAGAAGGCGAGAGCGGGGGCTGTGTGGGTCTCCGAGTCATGTCGGCGGGGGAGGGAGGTGGCGTACAAGGGATGGAAGATGGGAGATGGGAGGAGAGGAGAGGCGGAGAAGAGGTCTTATGGTGTCTCTTTGTGGTTGATGTCTGTCCGAGATGTGGCTAGAGAAGGAGACCGCCTGGGATGTGTTATCAGGACACGCCTTGACCGAACAATGGCCGCCAACACCAGTGGACGGTGACAGTGACAGCACAGTGACAGTGACAGTGACAGCGACAGCGACAGGGTGTTGGCGGCAGGCAGTCGCAGAGCACAGAGTGCAGGTGTGCAAGTTAGTCGCGAGTGAGAATAATAAAATGTTCGAGGCGAGGGGTGGGTGTGGTGTGGAAAAGTGTTTGGTGAAATGAGCAGAGGTTGTGGACTGTGGCAAACACCCACTCGAGCGAGCACAAACGCGCGCACCACTCCCCTCCATGCACCACTGACACACTTGCCTAAGCCTCCAACGCGCACGCACACTCTTGAATCGCCCGCCATCCACCCAGGCCCTGTTTGAATGGTCCGTGCCATGATGGACGCGGCCTGTGCCATCTAAACATTGCCTTTCGCTGCTGCTCGGGCCTCGTCTCTGGTCTCCGCCACACAGCACCCTCAATTCGTTCGCGTACTCTGCAGAAGCGCTCGACGCGGCACGCCACACGCCTCCCGACGTCATCCCAATACTCGTCGTCGCCCCCCATGCTTCGCGCGAGCCATGTTCACTCTTCTACCGCCAATGGCGGCGCACTGCGGCGGGTAGCCTCCGCCGCGTGCCGCGCGATCAATGGGCAACCTCGCGCGACACGCAACTCGACCGCCCCCACTCGGGGTCGCGGGGGTTTGCATTCCCTGATGCCATGCTTCTGTTTCCATTCTTCCTCGCTTGTATCATTCAATCATTCATGCATACACACATGTCGTGGCTGTCACTAGTCATTCGTGGGCTGTACGCCGCGCGCCGAGGGCGGCGGCGGCCCGTTCTATGCACAGCACAGCACTGCTGCTGTGTTGCTCGTCTGCTACAAACTGTACACACCCCTTGGTACTCAGCTCTCCTCCTTTGCTCTCCTCCGATCGGCCATGCACACAGCCTTACTCGGCCTTGCCTCGCTTGCTTCCCCACGGCGCGACATGCCGGCCCATACCAAGTCGCTTCGTTCCTCGCGCAAGAGGGATGGTCGTCGAAGACGACGGCCCTGGCGCCGACCCTGCCAATGTCTCTGGTGTCGGCCATGCACCATCTGCGTGTCTCGTGACTTGTCCTCCCATGCCCATCTCTCGTGCCCCAGGCCGGCCAGGTCCGGTGCCCAGAATGCTATTGTTCGCCGGCAACCCAGACACAGTCGACGACCCACTTGCAGGGCCTCGCGGTTTCTTCAACGCTCCGGTCGCTTCTGGGAGTCCAAGCGCCTTCATGGCAGCCAGGGACGACGTGCTACTTGATGTAAAACTCGTGAGAGACGCGGTCGGTCGAGCAGGCTGATTGAAGGTGAATGGCAGCGGCGCCGGAAGGTTTCGATTCGACGACTGAATGCGAGGAACAGGCGGCTTGGGAATCGCAGGCGCGGCGTGTGGGGGAACAAACGACTTGGCGCTCGAAAAGGCCATGAATCCAGGTCTCGAGCTGGACGACGACGCACGTGGGGGCGGAGAGTCATAGTCGTCGACATCACTGGCCCAGTACTCGAACCCTCGTGACATTGCTCCTGGCCCATCACGACGAGAGAAGCGGCTGTGCTGTTGGTCCGGAGCATCCCATGTTGACAGCGGGGGTGCCGCGCGGACGTGCCTAATGATCAGGGCCTTGGTCGCGTCCTCGTCTGGGAGCGGACGCGAAATGATCGGTGCCATCTGCCTGCGCACAACCTCGTCGATAGTCGGCAAGCTCGACGTAAAAATTGTCTGGGGATCAGCACGGACACATGCTGCAAACATACTGGCTCTTGACGTAATGACTTGTCCACAAACTCGCTGAGATTGCGGTCCAACGTCTCTGCACCGACCATACGGCTCATACAGTAAGACAGAGTCTGCCGTCAGTTTGATGCCTAGTGTGTGAACCAACGAGAAACACCTGAGCGCGAGTCATCGCTACATAGAGCAGTCGGCGCTCCTCCGCGACTTCCTTCTCTTCAATGCTGCGGGCCGCGGGAAAGGTTCCTTGCTCCACTGTGGTGTCAGAAGCCGTAACTGTCTGTGTGTCGGCGTCGCTTACCGGCAGGAATAAACACGACGGGCCATTCGAGACCCTTTGCGGCATGCACGGTCGAGATGGTCACCTTCTGTCACGTCAGCCAGGCTCGAGCGGCCATACACACTGGCACCTGCGCACTATCGTCGCTGCTTTCGGTATCCGTCGACAGCATAGACGACTGGAGGAAGAAGCGCAGCGGGTTGAGGCTGGTTTATCAGTCCAAGATGCCCCTCAACCACAACCTACCCGTCACCGCCGTCACGCCCAGGCGAGGCACTTGTCTCGCCGAAAGGCTGCGCGTCAAAGGCTTCAATCTCGTCCTCGGAGGATAGCAGCTCAATGACGTCGTCTGCGTCGATCTTGACCGGCTGCTTCCTTTTGGGTGCGCTTTTGTTCGAACGGGTACTGGACCTGCCCGAGTCCTGTCTGCGGAACATTGGGTGCAGCTGGGGCTGCTGCTTGACTTGCGGCTTTTCCGGAAGCAGCTGCATGACGTCTTTGGCTGACGAGAAACCTTCAGCTGGCGACAACTCCATTTCCGGGCTCTGGCGACCTTGCTCGCCAGCGACAATCACGCTGTAGCTTTTCTGAGGGTCAGAGTCCAGTGACGAGTCTTAACGCACCAGTTCCTGCACGTTTTCCCAACGTTGGTCAAAGTCGGTCTTGCACTGGTCGGCGAGGTACTCCTTGTACTGCGTCTTTGCGATTATGCGGTCAAGAAGATCGACCACATCCTCGCCCTGGGATCAGCTGGAAACTCGGGAGGCAACTAACCCGAAGAGCAGCATCACGAATGTCGCGGATAACGCTGACAAAGTCCTTGATCCTCTTCGTCGGGGCTGTAAACCCGGCGGGTGGCACCTCTCCAGCTGCAATGCTCTTACAGAACTCCATTGGAGACACGCCACGTTTCTTGGCGTGTAAAACAATGTCGGCGAGCGACTGGAAATTAGCAGCCACTGAAGTATGACCTCACCTTGTCGCCAAGTTTACGACGAGGCACATTCACAACGCGCATAAAGGCTGGCTGAGAGGTGAGCGGACAGTAGCACTCCATCTCACTGTAAAGTTGGGGTTGTCAGCAAGCTGGAGATACGCCAGGAGATCCTTGACCTCCATGCGCTCAAAGAATTTGTGTCCTCCAATAATCCGGCTCGGAATGGATTCCTTCTGCAGTGCCGACTCGATGACGCGCGAGAGAGCATTGTAGCGCACTGAGAATTAGAAACAATAAGGACGAGAAACTCACAGAGAATAGCAAAGTCGTCATAGTTGAGCATGTCGCCCGAGTAGGCCACCATGCGCTTGATCTCGGTGGCGATGAAGCTGGCCTCAATCACGGGCGTAGAGAAGAGCTTGAGTGTCACGGGCGTCGACTTGGGGTGTGACGTATAGAGGTCCTTTTTTATCCGCTTGGGATCTGGAGTTAGATGTGAGGGTCATCATGCACTCACCCTGCGACACGATTGAGCGCGATGCAGCGAGGATGGACCCGGTGCTGCGGTAGTTTTCTTCAAGGTAAATCGCTTCCGAGTTCTTAAAGTCGCGGGTCATGTAGTCGAGGTTCTCGACTTCGGCGGAGCGCCAGCCGTAGATACTCTGATCGGGGTCGCCGACGATACTGACGCCGCCGTTGGCATCCGCAAAGCACTTCATCAGCTCGTATTGCGTAGTGTTCGTGTCCTGGAACTCGTCCACCAGGATGTGACGGCAGCTGTCAAGGATTGTTGGATCGGTGCGGAAGAGCTTGAGGGCGTACAGGAGCAGATCGTCAAAGTCGAGCGCGTTTGAGGATTGCAGCTCGGCCTGATACTCGGTGTACAGCTCGGCGATGATACCGAGGACGTCTGGTACAAACTGCGAGTCGACGGCGGCGGCCGCCTGCGCCTTCTTTGCGCGGATAGCCATGCCCTCGGGGGACTCGCCCTTGGCCTTGGCTTTTGAGATTTCCGACAGCACACCGCCTTCCTTGAGCTGAATGTGGGCCTTGGCGAGCGCCTCGCGACGATCCTTGAGGAGACGCGACATTATTTTGCGGCTGCTGCGTCAGAGGGTGGGGCGAGGGAAGGCTGCCTACCAGTCGTCAGCGTCGGTGATGGCAAAGTTGTTGTTCAGGCCAATGCGTGATCCGTACCGACGAAGGTACTTTGCGCATGTTGCATGGAATGTTCCTGTTTAGCAATGTCAGCGCTCTGCAGGTTGCCTTGCTCGCTGCCGCCCCACATGCGGGACGCTCTGAACAATCGTTTGGGAGCTACCCCCCTCATCATGTCACGGCTGACGCCACCCACACACTCTTGGTGAGGACTCTCTCAGCCTCATCTGCACTCACCGAGAACAAGTTGGTTCGCCTCCCGCTCGCCGAGCAGCACGACGAGGCGCTTGCGCATTTCCGCTGCTGCTTTGTTGGTAAAGGTAACCGCGGTGATGCTTCTTGGCTCGTATCCATGGCATTTGACAAGATGTGCGACGCGGGAGGTGAGGACACGGGTCTTGCCTGATCCTGGGCCGGCGAGGATCTGGAGCGGGGTGGTCGGTGGGGCCGTCACGGCTGTCTGTCAGTTGTTGGAGCGAGGCGTATCGCAACGTACCACGGAGCTGGGCATCGTTGAGGGAAGCGAGGTAGGGATATGTACCCGGGTCTTTGTCGACCGGAACAGCCATGAGGGTGAGAGATGCGGTGGTGAGTACCGCTGTTGTAGTGAGGAGAGAAGAGTGAAGGGTGAGGTCGCAGAAAGTGGAGGTTGTGTAAACATGGAGAGTCCAATGTGGTTGACGAAGATACGCCACCCAGGATATTCCTCGGATAAAGTATACCAAAATGAGACCCCCCCCCCCTGGTGTTGCCGCCTCCCCAACGTCGTCGATCTGGGCTTTTGCATGTGGGCTGGACTCTACTCGTCTCTCTTGGTATCTCTTGATCCTTGATCATCCACCCATCAACCTCATCACCAACGATGACTATCCGCGTCCTCTCCCTCTGTGGCTTTACTCAGAACTCCCACATCTACTCCAAGCAGGTACGTTGCCCGTGCTCCACCCTTCGTCCAGCATAGCATAGGACCCCCCGACTTATCAATTTCTCCTCTCCAAGTCCCCGATTCACTAACATGTTCAGCTCGGTGCTATCCGCAAGACATGCAAGAACACCGAGTTTGTCTTCCTTGAGCCCCCTATCATTGTCCAGAAGGCCGACATGCCCTGGGCCTCCCAGTCGCTCGACGAGTTCGCCTCCAACGCCACCACCGAGGTCGAGGAGCAGACACCCGAGACCACCCCGCGCGCCTGGTGGCTCAGCGGCGGTGACAGGACAGTCTACAGGCGTGAGTGTGGCTTGGAGGCATCGTCTCGCGTGGTTATGTGGCTGCTGCTAGCTCTTTGCAACTCTTCAACTGGCTGGTGTCATACCTCGTTCTCTCAACACATGACTCACAACAGGATTCGACGAGTCTATTGCCTACATTCACGACTTTATGGCCAAAAACGGCCCCTTTGACGGTATTATGGGCTTCTCGCAGGGTGCCTGTATGGCCGCCGTCATTGCCGCTCTTGTAGGTCCCAGCACCATGTACAGGCTAACCCCAGCTCGAGAAGCCTGGTCTCCACCCCGCCTGGCCCGCTGAACCCGCGCTTCCCAAATTCAAGTGTATGCTCGCTGATATAGTGCAGAGCTGACAGCAGTCGTTATCGCCGTCGGTGGTTTCCTTCCCAACCCCACCACACCATCCTTTGAGGGCTGGTTCCCGCTCCCCGCGTCCCTCCCGGTGCTTCACGTCATTGGCCACAACGACGTTGTCGTGACCGCGGAGCGCAGCCAGAGCCTCATTGACGGCTCGCTCAACTCGCGCGTCGAGCTCCACACCGGTGGTGAGTGCTGCTTGGTCCCGTGCTATTTGGAGTGGATGACTAACACACGCAGGCCACTTCACCCCCTCCAAGGCGTCGTGGCGCCACTTCTTCAAGTGAGCCACAACTACGTCTAGCCAACTGACTGTAGCGCGTACATTACCGCGGTCGCGAACGGCGAGAACCAAAACGACGTCCCGCCGGTCAACTCGTTTGGCCCCTCGGGTGCCAACACCCCCGCCAGCGCGAGCGGCGCCAACACCCCCCGTCCCGTTAGCCCCGCCCCGCCGAGCGGCCTGTTGAACCTCACGTCCACGTCCGCTAACTGAGAAGACTGAGCAGCCCGAGCCACAGGGCTGGTGGTCGGACGTCCGTCGTCGTATTTTCGGATGCTGATCGCTGCGAGTGCAACCCGTTTAGTGCTTGCCCGTCCGCCGCGTCATCCGGATAGGGGAGGTGTCGGTGATAGATGCAACTTTAGATCTGATCTTCCTTGGGCGCCTCGGCTGAGCTCTATCGAGTTGGATACTGCATTCAGTCTACGTCCGTTTCTCAGCATTTTGAAGCGTATGAGGCGGTGTCGGCCTTGAGTTTGGTCGTGAAACTCGGTTCGCGCTGCTTGACTGTGCTGTGCTCCTTGTGGCCCCCCGTACCCGGGCAGTTCCCGAACACGCCTCACACTCAAGCAATGTGGATACCAGTGGCTCGCTGGATTGCAGTTCACCCTGTGTGGCTGTACATGGAGCAAGGTGCGGCTGAAATGTGCAACAAGACGTGTCGTTGCCGCCCGCCTGCATTGTGGCACCCGGGTGGCACCCTCGGCTGGAGGCGCTGAGTGAACACCCAGCGACACCACATGTTCTACAGCTATGCCTGCGAGGGTGAGCTTCCATCATGAGACTGTGGCTACACACGTCGCCAGGAGTCTCTTTGCGCCCAGAACCAACGTCTGCCAGCGACCGGCCGACGTGCCCCCAGTTCAATAGGAAAGCCGCCGACGTTCCATTCGGACGCCGTCCAAACCACCCACGCACCATAGAGAGACGTCTTGGCCGCCAAGAAGCGTCCGGGCCTCCTGGCCATCATGTCCCAGGTGTCCACGAGAATGAAAAAGAGGTGCACGAGCTCCTACGAGGCCGTGATTCTTCTCCGCCAGGGAGTCGAACCCTGCTCTAGCGTGATCTTCGTGAGAGACGCTTATACTAACCGATATACTAGCGAAGACGATACATATGGGCTCTGCAGCACCGTCGTGGCGGCGCGGAAGGGCCCTATGATCGCGAGCATGCTGTGTTGGGATGCTGCGGGTCGGATGGAGGACTGGCGGCTTGCCTCGTGTCGAGTGGTTACGACCACAGCACCACAGCCAAATCCAACACGCCCTCCACCTCCACCATACGGTGACGTCACTCCAGCTGGGCCATCAGTCAGCAGTGTGGGTGGTTGGTCGTCGTCAAGACGAGCATCCGCTGTCCATTTCTCCATCTCCCAACCCGCCTCACCGCGTATCGTTCTATCACCTGCTTCCCTCCCCACCCCCCACAGACTCCCCAATGAAGCTCGTCATCTTCGGCGGCGGCGGCAAGGTCGCAAAGCACGTCGCGCGCCTCGCGCAGGGAACCCACGACGTCGTCTCCGTCGTGCGCAACGACTCCCAGTGAGTGGCCCCCCGTCTTGACCAGTCCGCTGACGCCAGCGACGCCGACCTGCTCGCGGTCGGCGCGTGGCCGCACGTCCTCTCGCTCGAGACCGCATCGACGCCCGAGCTCGCCGCGTTCCTCGAGAGCGAGCTGCCCGCCGCAGCGGACGGCGTCGTCGTGTTCGCGGCGGGCGCGGGCGGCAAGGGGGGTCCAGAGCGCACGCGCGCGGTCGACTACGATGCGGCTGTCCGTGTGTTTGACGCGTGCGAGCAGCGCGGGCTGCGCGTGCTGCTCGTGTCGGCCATCGACACGCGCGACCGCGGCAAGGGGTACCCTGCGCACTATACCGAGCAGAGCAGGGCGGGCAGCGACCGCGTATGGGGCGCGATCGGCACTTGTAAGTATGAGTCGAGTCCGAGTCGAGCCACGCTCGTCTCTGCGTATCGGCAGCTCCTCCCCTCAGTATGGCCTCCAAGCTGCAATTCCCGACGCGCACGCTGACCCGCGCAGACATGCAGGCCAAGACCGACTCGGAGGCGTACCTGCACACGCGCCCCGCGCTGGCATACACCGTCCTGCGCCCCGGGCTGCTGACGGACGAGCCCGCGCACGGCGTCGAGCTCGGCGTGACGCAGATGGGCGCCGTGTCGCGCGAGGCCGTCGCGCAGGTGCTCATCGCGTGTGCCGAGGAAGCGGGCACGGCGGGCCTCACGATCGATGTCATGGACGGCACGGACGACGTGGTGGCCGCTGTCGAGAAGGTCGCGGCGCTCAAGATTGATGCGTGGGAGAAGATGTGAGCTCACAGTTGGGACGGACGAAGGGCGTTGTACGTGTTTGGAATGCAGCAAGATGATAACTGGATGCGTCTGCCATGGACAGTGGGACGTCGGGCTGCGAGAACACGCCATATCGCGGACGAACTAGGACAACGACTGACTTGCGCTCTCGCTGTGTCGTTCCGACAAAGGCCAGCCACAGCAAACCGATCATCTTCATCGGCACGGCAACTCCTGCACATGCACAGTCTGCTCACAAACAATGTTTGCATTTACTACCAACACGAACACGGCCTCGAATTAAGCTACTCGGAAACCAGGAGACGGGCACACGTCTTACCAGACGCGGGTGTCGAGGAGGAGGTCCGACTGGTGCTCAAGACCAAGGCAGGCCTTGAGGAACTGGTCGAGGCCGTTGCGCTGGCGGTTGAGCGAGTTGACGACGTCGGTGCCGGGCTTGACGAGGGGGGCCTTGAGCATGTACGAGAGGAGCGAGAGGACCGAGTAGAGGGGCTGGAACTCGCCGGCCTCGCCAGTCTTGGGGACCTCACGGTAGGTGACACGGGTCATGAGGTCGGCAAGGATGGCAAGGTCAAAGATGAGGGGGGTGGCAAGAAGCGAGTCCTCGCACTCGTTGAAAATGTTCATGACGTTGCGGCCGCCCATGAGGAGCTCCGAGTAGTACTCGTCAATGGCACGCTTCGAGTCACCGACGGCGGGGACGTGCTTGATGACGACAATGTGGTCGGGGTGCTCGCCCTTCTTGTGGACGGTGCCAGTCTCCTGGGTGAGGTCGGCGGCGGTCTTGAAGAGGACGGGGTTGGCAGCGACCATGTCGTCGACGACCGACGACTTGGAGATCTCCTTGGAGCGGAACTGCTTGGCCGACGAGAGGTTCTTGCCGTCGTTGTTGCCGAGGTGGTTGTACGACGAGATCGAGAGGGGCTTGATACCGGCGTTGACGAGGAACTCGGCAAGGACCGACTTGACCTTGGTCTGGCCCGACTTGAAGTCGTCACCACCAATGAAAGCCTTGTGGGTCTCGGCGAGCTCAATGCAGCCGGGAACAAAGGTGTTCTGGGGCGAGCCGTTGATGAAGGGGCAGCCCTCCTGGATGGCGGCAACGGCAAAGATGGTCGAAGGAGAAACCTCGTCGTGCGAAGTCTTGATGGCGTTGAGGAGGTTCTCCTTGGTGTCGTTGACGCCGGGGATAATGTCGGCGTAACGCTCAGTGTTGGCGGTCCAGAGGACAACAACATTGTCGAGCTGGTTGGCGGCCTTGAAGTCGCGGATGTTCTTGCGAATCTCCTCGAGGTGGGCCTGCTTGTCATCGCCAGGGATGAGATTGTCGGCGCGGTCAGCCTGGTTGGCGGCAATGAAGTCGGGGTAGTAGATGGAAGGGAGGGGCTTCATGCTCTCCATGTAGGGGAAGAGCTGGCGCTGAAGGTCGTAGTCGAGGACCTGACCGCGGGCCATGGCCTTGTCGAGGGGAACGCCGGAAATGTCCCAGCCGGTGATGACAAAGTCGTTGGGGTGGACCATGGGGAGCATGTCCGAGATGGGGACGTGGACGTGCTTGCCGGTCTCGGGATCGGTACCGAGCGAAACAGTAGAGGCGCGAACGAGCGAGCCAATGTAGTTGGGCTGCTGAACGCCCGACTTTGTGTTCCACGAGATGCCGTGCTTGTTGGCGAGGTTGGTGGCAACGACGGTGGTACCGTTGTTGCCGCCGATGCCGACGAGCATGAGGCTATGATGTGTTAGTACCTGGACTGGTTTCGGTTGTGCTTACCCGACACGGCCGACGTTGGACTTGGTGAAGAACTCGAAAGTCTTCTCGGTCTTCTTGACCGTCAACTTCCCATCCGCAGCCTCTGGAGACAGTGTCAGTGGCAAATCGGGAAAGGATGATGGGTGCCACAAACGTGGGCCCGGGGGAGGGGCGACTACTCACTGACGACGTCGGCGCCACGGTCGGTAAACCTGGCCTTGATGCCACCGTCAACGTAGACGGTGGAGTCGGACTCGACCTTGATGAGGCCACCGGCGGGGGCGCGGCGAGCCGAAGGGTGCACCTTGGACTGGTCAACCTGGCCGTTGGGCAGGGAGAACGAGTCATGGTGACCGTTGGCAGCAGCGAGCGCAGTGGGCGACATGTTGGTAGATGATTTGTTTTTGGGGGTTGGTAGGGTTTAAGAGAGAGTCCGGGTGTGGATAGGCGGTTTACTGGGCTTTAAGGCTGGGCGCGGAGCAGTGCTTGCCGCTGTGGGGGGTGTCAGCAACGGGGACGGAGATCACGGAGATAGTGTATGCATGGGTCCGGAGGGGGTGTTGCGGGATGGTGGCGGGGATGGGAGGCCCCAAGACAGGATGAAGAAGGGACTGCGTGGCGGGGAGGCGCTGGCTTTGCAGACGTGGGGGGGGGGGGCTCGTACGAGCAGAGTACTCACCGGTGGGAGTTGTGAGCGCTGAGGAGACCGTTCGAGAACATTAACTCCGGGGAGTTGAGATAGCTGGCGCGAGGCGCGAAGGGGGGTTGTAGGTGTGTAAGAGTAGTAGAGGGGGGTGGTGGGTGGGTGGAGAGAAAAGGTAAGAGCAACGGACAGTGAGACTATATAGGTGGTGGTAGCCTGGGTGGTGGAAACTATGGGGCGATGGCGACGTGTGTGTGTGTGTGTGGCCCTGCCTGGCTGGCTGGCTGGCTGGCTGGCTGGTAGCGCTGGTAGCGCTGGCTGGGCCGACGGAGGCTACCATCCATAATTTTTCCACAACCGGGAATTGTAATCGTGGTCGCCTGCCTCTCTTTACCCCTGGCCCACAGTCCCATGGCTTGCTCTCTCTCTCTCCCCTCGACCCTCTGCTGCATGAAAGAGAGATAATTGTGGACGGACGCGTTACGGGGCTTCCGTTCGAGCCTGAGCCTGAGCCTGAGCCTGCTCCCTGGAACGGCCGGGACGATACGGGGCAAAAAAGAAACGCGCCACATTTTTCTGCCACTAATAAAATATGGGTCTAGTGCTGTGCTCTCCGGGGCCCGTCCTGCCCTCCACCCAAACTATATCTTTTTGATTGCACAATGTGCCGTAACCAGAGCCACTCTGACTGCTCTGACTGCATTCCAGAGAACAAAGACTAAGACGAAGACGAAGACGAAGACGGGGTATGAAGAGCAGAACGACAAACAATGGCGCGCACATCGACGGTCGGGGCGGGGGGAGCGGACCTCCTCTCTCAGCCAGTGGGCATCGCAGCTTTGCCCTGCACTATCCGCCAGCCACAACAACGACAACCACCATCTCTGTGACAGCAGCCTGCCACCAGCCACACCCAGCAGCGCATATTCCGCTTGCTGCGGCCCGCAGACAGACGCCCCCTCCCCCGTCTCCCCGGGGCGCCGTGCAGTCAGGCGGAGCGCGCGGAGCCACCCCCTCCGCCCGGGCACCGAGGCACCGAGCCCCCGAAGAGTCACCTGCGGGCAGAGTGGGCTTGGCTGACGTCTCTGTGTGGAGACTCCAACGGAAATGCGCGTGTGGATAGTGGCACGATGCAACCCAACGCCCGGGCACCGCGTCCCAAACTTGCCGTGCAGTGCCGTGCCCAAACCTGTGCAGTGCGCAGTGCTGCTGCGACGGTGCTACCGCGGTATATCCCAAACGTGCATCCATCTCCATCCCCGTCCCTAGCAAGGTCGGCCGGCGTAAGCGCAACCGCAGCCGCAGCCGCACGCGCGGACCTCGGGGCAGGCAACAGGCAGGTCGCCCGCCACGTAGCCGTGACCGATTGGAGCTGACCACTGCCCGCTGTCGCGCTGTCGCTGTCGCTGCCCGCCCCCCGCGCGGCGCCCATAGATGCCAGCGCGCCAGTCGTGAGCAGGCGGTCCGTGCGCAGCTGGCGCAGTGCAGTGGCCCACGCTGCACGCCTTGTGTCGTCCTGATACGTGGCAATCGGGCAATGCATAGGTGGCCCGGCGACGGTACGTGCGCACGCGGCCGGCAAAGCACGCACGCGCGCACGCCTCGGTCTCAATTGACGCGTCCCGAAGCACCCTAGCGCCTATCACAATGAGACATCTGTCTGACCGGCTCGTTTCAGGCCGCCCCCACGGCATGCTCACTCGCGCACAATAGCACGCCAGTGTGTCGTTGGGGATTGCCACACTCTGTGCTGTCGCCCGCGCCCAGCAGCGGCCAGGGCCAGCGGGCGATACGAACTGGCATACTGTCCATCACCACGCATGCACTGCACACTGACGGCACACCGCACCGCGCACCGTGGCATGCGACGTGGGACGTGGCGTGGCGCAGCGAGCCGTGCCGGAACCGGAACCAGCTCGGCCACCTCCCCCCCATCGGCCCCTCCCTGCGCAGTGTTCCCTGTGAGCAGGCGCACAGGCCCTGCGGCGCCCAGATCGCGATCCCTTGCCTTGCCGCGTTTGTCTCTTGCTGTTTTCTCTCGTCCGTCCTGAGCGTGAGCGGACCTCCGCCTATCGGACATAATCAGTCCCCAGCTCGGCCTCCTAGATAGCTCCTGCTCCTCTCGGCTCGGCCACTCGCTCGCAGGGCTGACTCGCTCTGCTTGGTCATGCCGCCCGACAAACAGGTCAGTGTGCGTCCTGGCTGGATCCTGAGCCGAGCCCGCCGCCATGGGGGACGGAAATGCCTCCGTGTGGCAGGTTGGTCGTCGGTTTCCGCCGAAATGAACCCTGGCTGTGCGCCATTTCCATTCGCCGCGCGCTTTCCTTCGCCGCGTTTGCCGTTTGCCGCGAGCCGCCAGGCAGGCCACGGCGTAAAAACGAGAGTGCACTCGCTCACCAAAAGGAACGCTCTGCACTGCTGAGTGCAGAGGCTCGACCCCGGCCCGAATCGAACGGACAACCTTGAGGAATAGTAGTATCCCAGTTGGAATCTCACGCGCTACCATTACGCCACGGGGTCGGCGATGGGAGGCTGTTTGGAGCGCCGCTGCAGTTCTGGGGAGCGTCAGAGGCGATGAGGTGGCCAGCTCGAGTGTCACTGGGCTCGAGATGCAAGGGTGTAGGCTACTGGAGGCAAGGAAGGCGGACGAGGCACGACAGACGGCGAGGACGAGGGCCGAGTAGCTTCAGGCGCCGGTTTGCCGGCACTGTTGCGCGCGGTGTCCATTGTCATCTCCTTCACCCGAGCCAGAGCACCGGCATCTTTCAGCTTGCCCAACAGCTGGAATCTGGCTGTGGCTCGCTGTTATCAACGCTGGCCGGCATCCGTCCCGGAAGCCTGGCGGGTTCGGGCCCAGAGAGGCAGCGATGCTCTCCGTAAGCACCGTGGCCTCCCTCTGTACCGCAACGGCAGGCAGACTGCCCTGCCTTACCCGGAAACTGATATTGCMWAKGCCACTACTGATTGTCGCTCAGAAAGGTTCGTGCCGGACACTGGCAGTGCGCGGCCTCACACACAAGGCTGCTGCGCTGCTCTCCTCGGCTCACGTGGTGCCATGTCAACAGCACCGCTATCCTTGCGGCACTGACCTCCCACATCCTCGCTTGGCACGCTTCGGGCCCGACTCCGAATACTGGCACTAATCCGAATCCATGATTGCCACACGATGCGGCCACTCTCGGGGAGAGAGGGGACACTGGGAGCTGGGAGCTGGGAGCTGGAACGCATGCGCCTCCGCGCCCCGGAGCTCATCGCGCCTGCCCCAGCCTCCGAGCCGGCCGCTGCGCGTCGTCAGCGCTGGGGGGCCAGCCGGCACACGTCTCAGGACCAGGACTGTTCGATTCGACTCTGTTCGGGCTGCTCTCGATAACTTTATGTGGCGGATTAGCCGATCCGAACGAACACGCCCAGGCGCCCAGGGCGATCCCGAAGTGTGGAAATGGGCAAGACCCTGCGGGCCTCCACGGCTGCTGTCCACTACTTTATGACCGACTCGAGTCTGGTCGAGTCTCTGTTTGCTCATACCTCGTTCCATATCAGCATCACATATCAAGCAGCATGGGCCTCACGCGCGTCGACAAGCTCGAGTTCCTGGTCCTCGTGGACAACAGTGAGTGCATGTGTGCCAGTGGCTGCGCTGCGGTGAGGTGCCAGCGTTGCGAGCATCCACCTCTGAGGCTCTGCAGTACAGCCTCCAGCGCCGCTTGCTCACACTTGTCGCGGGCAGGAATGCTAACACGCCAGACATTGAGCGTCTCCAGAGGCTGCCCTGTGGATTCATCCACGAGATCCCGCAGCACATCAACGCGCCGTATGTCGAAAAGGACGCGCTGACCGGCCTTCCGCTCGCCAAGTTTGACGAAATGTGCTGCGGCGCGCACGGACTGAGCATTCTCCTGGTGCGTTGCGCTACTGCGTGGTGTTCACCATCCCGAAGCGAGCCGCGGCTGACAACAGAACACGACCATCGGAAACAAGACGTACCGCGTCCTCTTTGACGCTGGCCCCGAGGAGCTGTCGATCGACCGCAATGTGGCCGCGATGCGCACCGACCTGACCAACCTGGACGCAATTGTGCTGTCCCACTGGCACCGCGACCGTAGGTGACAGTTTTTAGCCATGACCTGACGCCAGACTCAGGCGGTATTATCCGCGCGCTCGAGATGCGCAACGAGCAAGCCAAGGCGGCCGGCACGTCGGTCCCTGCTCTCCGCGTCGACCTGCACCCGGACCGCCCGATCCGCCGCGGCCTTGCGCCTCCCCCCAAGTTCATCCCCGTCTCAAACTACTGGCCCGACCCGACATTCGAGGAGATTGCGGCCGCAAACGGCGTCGCGGACCTGCACGCCGAGGCGCACGAGATTACCGCGCGCGACGGCAACACGACGGGCGTGTTCGTCTCGGGCGAGATCCCGCGCGTGCACCCGTTCGAGCGCGGCCTGCGGGGCGCCATTACGTGGATGGAGGAGAACGGCAAGGGCGAGTGGATCACCGACGAGCTGCTGCTCGACGAGCGCTACGTCGCTGTCGACGTAAAGGGCAAGGGACTGGTCCTGTTTTCGGCCTGCTCGCACGCGGGTATCTGCAACGTCATCTCGGACGCCGTCAAGCGCTACGACCGCCCGGTACACATGGTCGTCGGCGGCCTCCACCTCGTGCCTGTTGAGGTGCAGCCGGTCGACGAGACGGTCGACTTTCTCGCGCGCAGGGTCCAGCCGCGCCCCGACTGGGTCCTCCCGCTGCACTGCACCGGCATCGCGCCGCGCGCCAAGCTCGTCAACCACTTTGGCGAAAAGTGCGTCCCGGCCGGTGTCGGCATCAAGGTCATTGTCGCCGGCGACGACGCGCAGGACAAGGCGCTCGACGACGTCCAGGTCAAGGTCGTCGCCTAGGAGGAAGAGTACAAGTAGACAAGGCGGTCGTGATGCACCACTCAGAAGCGCTCCAATAATCCCGTGCATGCTCCATGCCCATGTCCATACTATGCTGCTGCTTCTCTCTACACCCCTGGCTGCTCTAAACCTCCTGGTTGCGGATAATCACCTTGATCTCCTCGCCGCTCGCGACCGCCTCGAACGCGCGCTGGCTCTCGGACAACGGCAGCACGAGCGTGAGGAGCGGCTTGAGGTCGACGACGCCGCGGCGGAGCAGGTCGATGGCGTTCGGGAAGCACGGCGCAGTGTAGCGTGTGATGCCGCGGACCTCGAGCTCCTTGTTCGTGACGGCCAGCGTGGGGAACGCGTTCGTCTGGTGGTGGCCGAGGCCGACCGCGAGATCTGCAGTCAGTATCAGAAGCAGTGCGCGTGCTGGCACAGCCAAGTGCAAAGCAGCATGCGGGGGAGACTCACAGACACCGCCCTGGCGAAGGATGGCGACGCCGAGCATGCCGGCGTCCTCGGCGCCGGACGCCTCGACGACGCGGTCGACGCCGCCGGCATCGAGGCCGGCCTCGGCGAGGTAGCCCGCGGCGCGGCGCTTGGCGGCCTCGTACTTGATGTCGCCGGCCGGAACGTGGTCGTCATCAGCAGGCGCGGGCCCGTGCGAGTGCCCGTTGGCGCACCCGTGCTGCGCGCCGCCCTTGCCGCCCGCCTTTTCTGCGGCCGCCGCCGCCTCCGTCGCCGGGAGGTCGTTCACAAGGAACACATGGTCGAAGATGGGCCGCCCGGTCGTGGGCGACAGGTACTGCTGCGCAAACGCGACGCGCTTCGGGTTGATGTCGAAGCCGACAATCTTGGAGAGCCCGTACGCGTGCGCTACAGCAGCAGTAATGAGGCCGATCGGGCCGCAGCCCATGATCGCGAGCGTCTGGTGCGCGCGCAGGTCGGCGCGGATGCCGATCTGCACGCCGATCGCCAGCGGCTGCAGGCTGCCCGCCTCGTCCCAGCTCACGCTGTCCGGGAGGTGCGGCGCCATGTCGGCCGGCAGCGCAAAGAAGCGCGACAGGCTGCCGACCGACCCGGGCGACCCGCAGTACGTTGCGTCGAGGCAAATGTTCATCCGGCCAGTCTTGCAGTTGACGCACCGGCGGCACGGGAGCCCGGGCTCGACTGCCGTCAGCTACTATGTTACAGAATCGGAAGCTTACCAGCGACGCGGTCGCCGACCTTGTGCGTCGTCACTGCCGCGCCGACGGCGATCACCTCGCCGCACGACTCGTGGCCCATAACGAGCGGCTCGACGACGGGGCGCCCGCCGACGCCGCCCGCGACGTAGTTGTGCAGGTCCGACCCGCAGATGCCCGTCGCCATCACGCGCACGAGCACGCCGTCCGGCTGCAGGACCGGCAGCGGCGTCGCGCGAACGCTGATCTCGCGCTTGCGCAGCAGGACGCAAGCCGTGTTCTCGGGCAGGTTGAGCGCCGTCACGCTCTCGGGCTGGACATTGGTCGTGCGGTGGAACTGGGACATTGTCGGAGGTCTAGCTCTTACTAGTGTGGGGGATGGGCAATGCTCGCGTACTGCGTCTCGTCTATATACGCTCGTCGATAGTGGGATCTCGCTCGCTGCCCATCGTCGCAACGCCGGGATTGCTTCGGCCCGGGGCGGACCGCGGCATCTCGCGGCATAGCCACGTGGCCAGTCCACCAGCCGTTAAGCCGGACAAGCGCTCCTGCTGACCCACTCCCCTGCGTCCACCCATCTTCTCCTCATCTGCCAAGCCCTGCACATGCAACATCACAGTCTGGGCCACGGCGGGCCTTGACAACATGCATTGATTCTCTAAAAGTCCACCTTGGGTATCTCAAACAGCACAAAGTCGAAGTACTCCTGCTCCATCACATTGGCCCACTCGCCCATCTCCTCGTTCGCTCCGCTCGCGCCCGCCTTCTTCTCCTTGCCCTTGCCGGATGCGAGGTAGTTGTACCGCGCCGACAGCTGCTTGAGCGTCTTGACGGCAGTCTTGGGCTCGGGCTGAAGCGTCAGCGAGCTGAGATCTTGGAAATTCTAGCTCGTCGCACTCACCTTGACAATGACGGCAGCGTAGTCGGCAGGCAGACCGTACCGCAGCACGCTTTCCACGAACATCCTGAGCGTCTTGAGGTGCGCGAGCAGCTGGTACGCCTCGGAGAAGTTTATCCTAGACAGGCGGAGGAGCTCGGTCTGCAGTGTCAGTGCACTGATAACATACCCCAGGCGGCGGTGACTCACCCAGAGCTCCTTCTCCTCCTTCTCGAGCTGCACAAGCTCCTTCTTCTGGTTCTCGAGCGCGGCGTCGTCCCACTTGAACTCGCGGACAATGAACCTGGTGTCAGTTTCCAGCTGAAAAGAGGGCAACTCACTTGGCCTCGCGCGCCTTGTGGATAAACTCGTCGCGGACCTTGCGGAACAGGGTCACGTTATAGAGAACAAACTCGTCGTCGCGGGTAATCTCCCTGTAGATATGATTCGGTTGAGCAGTAAGAGACAGCAAGTGGCAGGAGGAGCAGAGTCAGCATTGTCTCACCGACGCCAGCGTGGCTACTCACTGCGAGCTGCGGGGGACAACCATCGGCGTCAAGCGCTCATACTTGGTCTCCCAGTCCTTGGTGAGGTTCCTGCAAACGTCAGAGACATCCCAGATCCCGAACCTACTTGGGGACAGCAACGAGCAGGGTCTCGAGGTACTCGGAGCCCTCAACAAGGTGCTCCTTCTTGACGACGTCGAGAAGGCTGCGCTGCGAGAGGTTGCCCCTGGAGTTAGTTGGAGTTTCACACCTTTGGCTCACTGGCGCTTGCGCTGCAGGTTCTGGAAAGCACCCTTGGCGAGAGCGTACGCCTGGGACTTGGACTTCTGTGAGCTCTCGATGGCGGCCATTTCCTGTTGTGTCAGTACTTGCAGGTTGGTTGGATTCGTCATTCCATTCAGACACAGCGTCATTGCGGCCCCGAGGTGCTTCTCGGTGACATTATAGAAGCTATCTTTCCAAAGAAAGAAGAGTAAACAGTTCACCAAGGGCAGGGGTCAGGTCCAAGCCTCACGAACGTGCTGCCACCGTCTGCGCAGTCTGTGCCGATGTCGACACTCCGTATAGTGTCTCACTCCCTATTCTCCCACAAGAAGCTCACCTGGACGAGCGCGTCAACAACGTCAGTAATCTTGCCGCCCTCTCCCCAGCGTCCCTTGTCCCAGTGCCATGAGCCAGAGCCGTGCGGGTCGGGCATGAGGTACTCCTCGGCGGAGCGGTCATTGACGCGGGCGTGCTGAGCAAGGCGCGCCTTGTCATCGTTGACGAGCGAGCGGAGGGTCTCGAGGAGCTTGGACACCTGCGAGGTGAACTGGGCATCGGTCTTGGGGAGCGAGTCGGAGAGGGTGATCAGGGTCGAGAGGGTGCCGGTCTGGGTGGGTTAGTGGTGCTGTGGGCGTGATGGTGCTGGCTTGAACGTCGTTCGGAAGTTGAGCCATATCCATATGGCCAAGCATCCCGTGGTTATGTGACAGTGAAGGTATATTGCAAAGCGCCTGCAGGTCCTACGCCCCGGCCTCACGGTATCATGGGCATGGGATACTCACCTTGAGGTCAGGCATCTCCCAGCCGCCGACGGGGACGGTGTTGCCAGTGGCCTTGCGGACGTCGGCGAGGACTGTGGCGGGGTCTCCATCGTGGAGGGGGACGGAGATGAGCCAGAAGGAGAGATCCGACGGCATGGTTGTGGATGAGTGTTGGGTGTTGTTGAGGAGGTCGATGGAGATATCTCACTCTCTCCTGATAGCATCGAGCGTCTGTGGTGGTCGTCGTCACACAACCAAGGTGCGTCACGGCCAGGCAGTGTGCCCTGGGGACCGCGCCTATTCCTCTGGAACTGGGCTGATCTTTAGGCGTGAAGAGGGGCAGTTGAGCACACAAAGTGTTCGACGCTAGGCGTGCTGAACAGCGGAATCAAAACCACGCGACCTCCCTCCACCTCCACCGGTTCCCAGGAGCCTGGCTTGGCGATCTGGCCCTGGACTGGTTGTGCGTAGATCCCTCGCTGTCGGTCGCTCTCGGTCATGACGGCAGCTGCACACCAGAGGCCGCGTCTCATTCGGCCATCCATCCCGACTGATCAGCTGTTTCCCTCTTCGTTTCATCCCCACCCACCCACAAAGCGCTCTCTCTCTCTTTCTCACCCTCTCATCCTCACTCTTCACTCTCTCAAGTCCAACAGCAATGAGGCCGGCTCTCTCGGCTGCCCGCGCAGCCCTCCGCACACCGCTCTTTGCCCGTACAGCAGCTGCCACCCCCGCAGCTCGTCCGGCAACCGCGCCCTTCGCAGCCCTCGCCCACCTCCACCGCGCGCGTCTCGTAACCCAGCAGCAGAGCCGCTCCCTCACCACCTCCCGCCCTGTGCGCTCACGCTACGAGCGCTTCGAAACTCCGTCCTGGGGACAGCCTAACAATGGTCGGCAGAACGCGCACAACTTTCTCCGCCGCCGCCTCGGCGGTGATGGCGGTGTCCTCATCTTTGGCATTGCCGTGGGTGGAGGCATCATCTACTATGTCGCTCAGTGAGTTGCCAGCCCTAAATCTCCTTCTAACATTAGTCTTGAGCGTGTGGAGGCCACTGGACGTTTGAGGTTCATGGACTGCAGCAAGGAAATGGAGAATGAGGTATGTATGCTGTCTCGGCTAGATGTGCGGAATACAAGACACTGACTGCCAGATGGGCCAGGCGTCGTTTGCCGAGACCATGGAGCAGTTTGGTGGCCAGATCCTCCCGCCCAACCACCCCGTCTCCAAGCGTGTGCGTGAGGTCGCCACTCGCATTGTCGAGCGCAACGGCCTCGGCGTTATCAAGTCAGGACATACCCTCGATTCCCTCGACAGCATTATCGGCTCGTGGGGCTTGGGCGGCCAAGGCGACGACGGCAAACAGGCAGCTGATCCGCCTGACGAGAACACCGAGTGGGAGGTCTATGTCGTCAACGATCCCAAGACCAAGAACGCCTTTGTTATTCCCGGTGGCAAGATCTTTGTCTTTACGGGCATTCTCCCCGTCTCGGCCAACGACGACGGTCTTGCCACGGTCCTCGGACACGAGGTCGCCCACGTCGGTGAGTTTCTGGCGGTTGGCGTTCACTAACCTTTAGTTGCCCGCCACGGTGCCGAGCGCATGAGCTACATGAAGGTCCTGTTCGGTATCAGCTTTATGCTCGAGATGCTCGGCCTCGACGTCGGTCTCACCCGCCTGCTCGTGACCTTCCTTCTCCAGCTTCCCAACTCGCGCACCAACGAGTCCGAGGCTGATACCATTGGTCTCCAGCTCATGGCACGCGCGTGCTACAACCCCGCCGAGTCAACCCAGTGAGTCGGGCTATCGCAAGCGTTTTCAGCCGTAAACTGACACAACAGCATGTGGGAACGCATGTCCGAGGGCGAGGGCATGGGCGGCAGCTTTGACTTCATGTCCACTCACCCCGCCAACGCAAAGCGTATCAAGGTGAGCTGCTTCACCTCGGTTGGAAAGCTGACAACAGGCGCTTGGCAAGCAGGTCCCCTCCGCCGAGCACATTCGGGAGGGCTCGTGCAGCAACGTTGCGCAGCAGAACCAGGCATTCAAGGACCAGGTCGGCAACTGGAGCACGTCGTGGGCGTAAGCCCCAGCGTACCGGAAACCAAGGCCGGAACCCGCGCACTTGTCAGCACCACTGTTGTTATCTCCCATGCATTGCTACTTTCTTGACTTTTGACGCGACGAGAGGTACATTGTACATGACCGGGTGGCGCAGAGGCGCATTCTGCCCTGCCTCGGTTCGAGGCGAGAACATGGGCGTCTCAAACGGTCAGTCACCAGTGCTTGTTTCCACAATCGCCATTCGCATGGCTTTCTGCGGCGCCGGATCGCGCATCTCGTGCAGGTCTATGCATTTGTATCGTCCGAGATCGCCCGCGGTCTTCTATCACGCCGCAGCGCCCCTCTACACCAAAATCAGAATCATACTTCCTTCCCAACAGTCCATTAATCCACTAGCTTAGAGACGGAACTCGGCCTTGAGCGCCTCGGCGAAGCGCTTGACGCCCTCCTCGAGCTCGTCCATGGTGGGGGTCGCGTAGCAGACGCGGAAGAAGATGCGGCGCGCCTCCTCGTCCTTGGTGAGGGCCTTGCCGCCGGGGTTGGGCGCCTTGAAGTAGGACGACGGGACCATGAGGACGAGGTTGTCGATGCAGCGCTGGAACACGCGCTCGGAAATGTCCTCGGGGGCGAGCGACGCATACTCGGGGTGGTTCTCAGTCTTGATGCGCACCCAGATGAACATGCCTCCGCTGGGGGCAGGCCACTCGGCAGCCTGCGCGGGGAGGTACTTTTCAAAGAAGCGGACCATGGCGAGGCAGCGGTCCTCGTAGATCTCTGCACGGGTTAGTGCTCACGACGCGCTAATATCTACCCGGGAGGAGACGTACTCGAGATGTAGGGAAGGTAGCGGCCCTCAAAGCCCTCGTGGCTGCCCCAGGCGCGGAGGGCGCCGGAGATGGCGGCAACGGAGAAGCCAGAGGGGCACTGAGTGGAGGCCTCGGTACGGTTCATGATGGCGGTGACGAGCTCCTTGGGGCCGACGAGCCAGCCGCTGCGCGAGCCGGGGGCGACAATCTTCGAGAACGAGTCGAGGCGCATGACACGGCCGTCGACGTCCATCGAGAGGAACGAGGGGACAATCGGCGAGTTGGGGCCGCTGGGGCGGATCTGGAGGAAGCAGTCTGCCGTCAGTTGCGGCATCAAACTGGACAACTCACAAGGGTCGTCCTCAACGATGATGAGGTTCCACTTGCGGCAGACCTCGTAGAGGTCGCGCTTGCGCTGCTCGGGGATGGTGCAGCCGGTGGGGTTGGAACAGGTGCTGCTGTCAGTGCTCTTGTCGACTACCAAGCACATACGTGACCATGAGGAGGAGCTTGGGCTTGCGGCAGCCGCGAGCCTCGTCGTCCCAGGTGGCCATGACCTCGTCGAGGGCGGCGGGGAGGATGCCCTCGCCGTCCATGGGGACGCCGACGCAGGGCTTGCCCTGCGAGGCGGCAGCAGTAAGAAGACCGGGGTAGGCAAACTCCTCGACGAGAATGCTGTCGCCCTTGTCCATCATCGCGCGGAGGATACCGTCCGAGCCGTCGGTGTTTCCGGCAGTGGCGAGGAGCTCCCAGTTGTCGTTGGGAGGGTTGTGGATGCGGCGGACGTGCTCCTTGAGCCACTCGACAAAGTTGGGGGCACCAAAGGTCTTGCCGTACTGGAGCTCAACGGCGAGGTCAGTCGACAGAGGCTCGTCCTTGCCGAGAGGCTTGTAGTTCTTCTCGAGGGGGAGGAGCTGCTCGGGCGAAGTGACTGCCGTTAGCTTACCACCGCAGTTTAGCACTCACCGCCATAGCCGGGGATGAAGACAGACTCCTCAGCGAACGGCACCGAGAGGGTCATGCCGTTCACGGGCCAGGTGCTGGGGTGGGGGTATCCGCCGCCAAACTGCTGTCAGCCGCCGCGACCACACTTGTCGCTCACCGAGATCATGCCGGCCTTCTCAAAGTACGGGCGGAGCGCCTTGATGCCCGAGCGGGCGCGGTTCTTGCTCTCCCACGAGAGGAAGTCGTTGTAGTTGGGCGTGGCGGGGGCGGTCATGGTGATTAGTGAGTACAGTGTGGTAGAAGGAAAAGAAGATGTCTTGACTGCAGTCGTTGTTTTTTAGTGGGCTGCTGCTGTTCATGACGTTTGCGCACATCGCCGACGGTTTTTACTCGCGCGCTCTCGCTGGCTGCTGGTTCTCTGGCCCGCTCAATTCCGCCCTGCCGACTCGGACGGCCCTGCGAGCACGTGGCGTGGCTGCAAGCGATAATCTGCCTTCCAGCTCGTGCGTCTCGAGAAGTAGGCGCTGTGCAAGCACCAAGCGGCAGCGAACAGCCCCGCAGGCCGATAAAGCGCACAACAACAAACGAGTCGGCATGTCCGGCAGGGACGGAGCGGGGAACCGGGGGGGATGTATACCATGGAAGTCGCGCCGCGGGGTGATTGACAGCCTGGCTCAACCCCGGATCAGCGCGGATCCTCGGAATAGCGGAACTGGCCCAGAACGAGTACACAGGGCTGGCTTTGCTCAGCCAGATCACAGCCACGGATCACGGTGATCGTGGCTCGTCTCTTGCTGCGGGACAGTGCTTTAAAGGCAAGGCTCTCGCTGCGTTGTTCTTGGATTCCAGGCGAGGCAGGTTGAAGGAGGAAAGTTGTTTCGTGGCCTTCCGAGCCAACAGTGACTTTTTTCACGCCCGGTTCTTCAACGCGCAGTGGGTAGACACTCTTGTCATGTTAACGGCCTTGATGCCACCCACCAACCTCCTCCTGGCCCAGATACCGAACTGGTCCGGCTGATTTCCTGTTCTTGCTGGATATCCAGACTTGGCCTTCGTCCTCTCGGACAACTTTGGTGTGTCAAGTCAGAGGAACGTGTTTCTACCATCATCCATAGTGAAGCGGCTAAAGCTGATAAACCTCGCCTTCGCTCCGTGTGCATTGAATGCCGAAGCCAGATACGCAAAGCAACACGCACACTGCAGCTTGCTCTCACCGGTTACGCGTTTCACTGATCACTGACGTTGATGACGGACATGTCATGTCCGGCTGGGCGGCTGGGCGGTTCAAGGCGGTAAAGCGACGTCAGAGGTCGGCGACTAAACCGAGTGAGTGACGACTCGACATTTTATTCCTGAATCAGCTACTCCGCCCAGTTCGGCATCCCCCAGTCATACTCGAGCGCAATATCTTACGTTTGCTGTTACTCACTCCTTCTCTCTCGTCGAACATCTCTCTGCAGCGACAGCGACGAGCTGCCCACTACTGTGTCCATCCTTGACTGTATCTAATACCACCTCCACATCCTACCTTTCGACAATGCCCCACCACACCGACCACGCCCACCACCCCGACAACCCTCCAGTCGCGGCCACCGAGTCTGGTGGACCCGGTACCTCCCCCGGTATCTTGCACCCCGAGCACCGCTACACGTACGAGTGTGTCCCGGGCTTCTTCATCCAGACCGGACCGGAGCCAAAGCACTTTCAGTTTGAGGAGCTTGTGAGTGGAACGTGTGTTGCGATGATATGTGCGATATGGACACAGCCGTTCAGCATGTACATTTAGACTGGTTCTAACCTGCAGATCGACAAGTCGTTTGGCCTGATCGACACCGCTTACAACCGCTGGACAAGGCTGCGTACATCACTAGTGCGCCTCCAGGCTGCCGCGCCCGAGGGCGTCAAGTACAAGGTCCTCTTCCTTGGCCGCCACGGACAGGGCTGGCACAACTTTGCTGCGAACAAGTACGGTACCGACGTGAGTTTGGACTAGAGCTGCAGAATAGCTCGAACGGACCTCTGACTCACTCACAGCCTTGGGAGGAGCACTGGACCTACATGACCGGCGACGGCGAGATCACCTGGGGCCCGGATCCCGAGCTGACGCCGCTGGGCCACGAGCAAACCAAGGCCGTACAGGCAGCGTGGAGGAAGGAGAAAGAAGTCGGTGCACCTATCGCTAAGCAGGACATGCGCTGGTTCTGCTCCCCGCTTCAGCGTACCTGTCAAACAATGATGAACGAGTGGGGAGACATGCTCGGCGAGCCCGAGGTGTGGGAGGTTAGTATCGAGTCGGAAAGTGTGTCGATGCAGGGTGACTGACAGGCAGGACTTCCGCGAGATCTATGGCTCGCACACTTGCGACAAGCGCAGCACCAAGGTTGGTACAGCGCCCAGCGTTTGCGGCCAGCACTGACAACAGACTACCATCCTTGAGCGCTTCCCGTTCGTCAAGATCGAGGACGGCTTTAGCGAGGAGGACATCTTGTGGCTTCCGGACGACCGTGAGACCGACGCGCACATGCAGCACCGCATGCGCCGCGCCATGGACCGCATCTTTGACGGCGCGGCCCCCGAAACTTGTGAGTAGTCGCCTCCACTCTTGGTTGCCACCCCAACCTCTCTTCGTATCGCCTCCATGCGGTTGATTCTACCTGGGGTCGATCGTTCTGAAGCTCGGCCCAACTAACTGCAGATGTCTCCATCACTGGCCACGGCGCCATCTTCCGCAATCTCCTTGCGGTCCTTGGGCACCAGCCGTACCCGCTCACCACTGGTGAGATGATCCCCGTTGTCGTCAAGGCCACATTGCGAGCCAGCGCGAACGGCGGCTGCGGAACCGAGACGCCAGCCTAGTCGCTGCCGGCTACACCTCTCGGCAGGCGTCCCGCTAACTGCTTCTCCCTCGTCGTTCTCCGATCCTCTCGCTGGATGAAGAGATGAGGGAGATTGTATAGAAACGCACGACGCTGTGAACATGTGCCAGGCGGGTGAGGAGTTACCAGCATGCACATACCCTTTTGCCACACTGCGCTGTCACCACTACCGAGCTCACGCATTGCGTATCGAGCCCCTTATGTGCATTATGTGGAGGAATCGAATTGGTAGCTCCGTCACTTGCCTCGCCTGCCTGCAGCTCTGCCAATGCTCGCAGAGACTTGAGCTAAATTAGAACACAAAGCCAAATTAGAATACAGAGCGGTCTGAAGGAAACCTGAAGAACATAACAACAACAACAACACGCTCATCCTCCCCATCTCGGCCGCCACCCAAACCGAGGTCCATGATCTCGTCGCGTCGATCCGCGCGGTTCCAACCCTCGGCAATATCCACGCTCCCGCCCTCAACTTCCAGACCCAGGTTGACATGACTGTTGCTGGTGAGTGTCGTTGGCCGTGGCATGGAACCGGGTCACTAACCACTCCGCAGGCTTCGCCGGCAACGGCGGAATGCCCGCCGTGGCACAAGCCATCAACGCCATCAACCTGGCGCTCGTCAATGGACTGAACGCGGTGAACAACCAACTCGTTGGCATGCGGCACGACCTCGCCCAGGTCCAGGTCCTGTTCGTAAACGAATCAAGCGACATGTGCTAATCACTTCCTAGCAGCGATAACAGGGCGCACGCCCTTGTCAACCGTCCGATCCGTGTCGTCGTGCGCCACAATGTCCCTCTTCCCCCAGGCATTCCGGTGGGTTTCATTGTAGCAAGCAGAACATTTCTAACGCACAGCCCATCTTTCCGAACGCGGCCGCCATCTCGAACCTGACGCAGGCCCAGTTGAGCGCATATATCTCGTACCTCGTCAACGCCGTCCCCCCTCCCCCCGGCGCTGCTGTGCCCGCTGACTACATAGGCCTCACCAAGCACGAGAAGATCCTTCTCCTTCGTGAGCTGCTGGGCGTGCCAGCTCACCCCATTCTGTGCCCTTAGGCCTTCCACCCGCCAACAGTCGTAATCGCCCAACACAACTCTACACCCTCCTCCCACTCTCTCATCGCCAGCACCTCCATGTACCCCTCCACACCACACCATCTACATCGGCGTCCGCCTCCGCCTCGGCAGCAAGCACGCCGACGCGCCCGCGCACCCCGGACAACACACCCGCCGACACCGAACACTCCTCCCCACACTGCGACACCCCTCCCCCATTGCGCTCCAGAAGATCGCGGTGGACTTGCATCGTCATTGCTCCCCGACACGCCGGGGGGTCAGGTCCACTTGCGCTCACCCACCGACGACCTCGAGTGGCCTGCCTGTAAAACTAGCCCTCTGTAGACGACCACCACGACCATCACGACCACACTCACCAAGAACAATCCTCCGCACGACAGGTACAGGAAGTAGATATAGGCCCGGACGCGTCTACGCGCCATTGTAGCTTGTCTTATTTTATTGTTGCATTGCCCGGAACACAGAGCAGTGATCAGCACGTCCCAGTGGAATCTGGAAACATGAACGCGAGGACGACTCGATGGCCAGACCATGGCCGTGGAGGCTATCGAGGAGATGGCGCAAATGGCCTAGGTGAACACATCATGGCGCTCGTCCACTGGATGACCATACCGCCAGCGACTGTACCGCCCCCCATCCCACGCGCCGAAGGTTGTCGGCAACCTCGTGCGCCGTGAGCCAGTGGACAAGGTGCTCGATGCCGGTGAGGGCGGGCGCAGTGCTGACCACCCGCTGTGCGCCGGTAAACGCAGCGCTCCTTGCAACAGCCTTGGCCGTGGTGGAACAGAGCACGTCAGCAGTAAGTGTGTGTGATTAGCATTTCCAGTCGTCGCAACGCCAGACTGCCGGTCAGTGGATCAGCACGAGTCTCGGAGGCGCTCCGCTTCTGGTGCGCTGTGTGCGTTCGAGGCGGCTATTCGCGCCGCAGCGCTTCACTGCAAATCCGATGACATACATGCGTAGCGGTAGCAGAGATGCCAAGATGCCAGGAATCCTAGTGGCGACAAGGATGGATATGAGTTGTTGTTGGTTTAAATGTCTGCAGTTGAGTTATGATGGTTGTGTATTGGTTGTTCGTAGCGAGATGGCGCGCGGCGATGCGGCCACGGAGCGCAGTCACCAACATTGTGGTGCCAGGCACTCCAGCCTCTGGCGTGCACGCGGTGAGGTGCACGCCCGTGTGGTGTCGCGTGGATGCTGGTAGGGGTGTGATGGGTGCACCTGTCGTGTGGACCCGCCCTGCCCCCCGACGCCGCCGCCGCGCGGCTGATAGATAGTACAACGTGCCGGTGCACGTCCTGCCGTTTCGCCCAACGGCCTGTCTGTCCCCCTTGTCTCTTTCCCCGTCTTCCCTCCAAGCTCCAGCTTAGGCGAGCTCGTCGTCGTCCTCGTCGGCGTACATCTCGTTCAAAAAGTCGTTGACAGTGTCGAACGTGTAGAACGAGACGGCCATGGACGGCACAATCTTGACAAAGTTCGGTACGAGTCCACGGTACATGCCCTTCCAGAAGCCGTCCTGCTTGATCGTCTGCACCATCGCGTCGACCGCGCCGTTGTATTTCGGCGAGAGCGCAGAGAGACCCGCGACCCTGGATGTCAGCTTATCGAAAGAGTTGCTCCAGGCAGCAGACGTACTGCATCTTTCTTCTCAGCACGTCCATCGGGTGCGTGAAGATCAGACTGATGGCGCCAGCGAGACCACCGCAGCTGAGCTTGCGGAACGCAAACTCGGCGTCGCCCATCTCCAGATCAGGCGGCATGATCACGTTCTTGAGGTTCTCGTACATGAAGAAGTTGAGGGACACTGTAATGTAAGCGGGCGTGCCGAGTTGCGCCGGCAGAGAGTAAGGCTGAACACCAAGCCTCCCCTTCATGGCTGCCATTACTCACCATACGGGGCAACACCGACGGCAGTCGCCCAGCAGCCACGGTACAGGCCGCGCAGGCCACCTTCGCTGCGGTACACCTTCTTGGTCATGCCAACGATACCGAGCTTGGCGTCCTCGGCTGTGAACGCCGCAGGACCGCCTCCCGTCTGCGCCATGTTGGCCGTCGCGATCGACAAGCGGGCGCGGACCAGGTCGAGAGGGTATGTAGCAACTGTGGGTCAGCGGTTTCCAGGAGAGGATAAGGGCTGGTAGTACGGCCTTACAGCTCGTGTGACTATCCGGGCAAGTGTCTGCTCGACTGCCTACTCACCGACAGCGACGATACCGGCGCCAGCACCGGCGCTTAGCCTCGAGAAGTTGGACAGCTGCTCCTCGCCGGTCCATTGCCGGAACATGTTCTTAAAGATGCCGTAGGACTGGCGGTGGTCAGTGCGGATTCTTCACGGTCTCAGAGGAGAGACGGAGCACTCACGGAGAACTGGAGAGCGGAGTACGGGAGGATCTGAGGGTGTTAGTACGGCACAAGAGGACTGCAACTTGGGCAGCTGAGAGAGCAGTCGCAGCGCCCATCTTGCTGGCGCCCGCGCTCGCACACTGGTACTCACGCGGATGACATTGATACCGTTGCCCTTCATAAAGCCCGCGAAGCCTTCTGTCTTCCACATGCGGACCAGACTGGACCAGACACCGCCGTAAGCCTGGCCCTGGGCGCCGGGCTGCGAGCTCTGCACTTGCCTGTCTGTCAGCTTTCCGCATCATTCGTCCTAGCTGTGTCTCGGCGCAATTCTGGGTCTCCGCTTCGGAGAACGTCTCGGTCGGACGAGCTGGTCCGACAGACGACTCGGTCCCCAGAGCAACAGCTCCAGCACCTCCGAGTTGAGGGCCGCGAGTCCCCCGTTACCTCACTCACAGGATGATCTTCAACCTCTCCAGCGGCGCAACTGCTGTCCTGCTCGCTGCGCCCGCGAGGCCACCGGCACAGAAAGTGTTGATAACGGTGCGGTTCTCAGCTATGCTCTCGTGGAGGCGCTCGCGCCAGGTAAGCGGCTCTTCGTCGTACTCGTCGTACTCTTCCAGGGACGGCGGGACGATCTGGGAGAGCTGGGCGGGGAGTGCGGGCGGTGCTGGGAGCTGGGCCGGGTGGGGGTGGGGCACGGGGGCATGGAGGGTGCCGATGGGGACGGGGATGTGTGCCGGCGACACGGAGGGCACCGCGGAGGGCGACTCCTTGCCATCGTCCTCGCGATGGACGTGGAATCGCATGGTGCGTGGGGACGAGGCAGATGTAGCTGTAAATGTGTGGGCGGAGGGAAAGGAAAGAAAGATGGAGAGTGGGTTGGGGTTGATCCGAATGCGTCTGTCTGGTCGGTCTGGTCGTGCGCTCGTGCTCGGTCGATCAGTCAAAGTTCAGGCCGGGGGATACCGCTCGCTACAGCGTAATCCGCGTGTGGTGGTGATCAAGAATCGGCCCGGCGATGGTGGTCGTGTGGACAGTGGTGATGCACAAAGCGGAACGACGATACGATATCGCTGGCGGGCTTTTGGTGGGTATGATGAAATCCGGGCTTCGGCGCGGCGAAGGGCGGCGGGAGCGAGACGAGGGTCTCGAAATCGCTCGAGGGGGGGCGGTCCAGGTCAAAGGACAAGTCAAGATCAATCCAATCCAATCTCCCCTCCCCGCTCTGCCAGTTCAGGTGCTCAGGTGCACGATACGGACGGCGGCGGTCGCGGCTCTGCACGGAGCGGAGCGCTGTGATGCGGTGGTGGGTCCAATGCAATTGATACCACGGACCGAGTCGAGAGCAGCAGCAGCAGCAGCAGCAGCAGTGGCTAGGACTGTTAACGTTAACCGAAATCGGCAATGATCGGGCGGTCGGCCTTGGCTGGCTGCAAAGTCGACCAAAGTCGAGTCCTGTGGGGGTGGGTGGGGGGAGGGGCGGCAAAAAAAAGAGCAAAGAGACTGTAAACAAACAAGCACAGAGAGCAGTGAGAGTGAGTGGTGTATAGAAGCAAAGAGAAAGAGGGAGAGAGAGAGAGAGGGAGAGCGATGGTAAAAGATGGCTCGGCGATATGCATGCCCACGTCCTCATCTCGCAACAGCAAGCGCCCGCCCGCTCGGCGCCGGCTCGCTTCAAAGACGGTCCCCCTCTCGAGAGAGAGAGAGAGATTAACCTTGTCGGGGCCGCCCCCCACCCCCACGGCACATCACAGCACATGCACTACATACAGCTCGAGCTGGACAATTTCGGGTCGCCATCTCCGCGAGTCGGATCCTCATAGCCCACCCGGCTAACATCGGTTACTACCTCCATCACTCCACTGGCCACTGGCCGTCTGGTGCTCATACCCGCAGCTTGGGCAGCAGCTTGGTCCCCGACCCCCTCACCCCATGCATCCGCTCAGAACCCGAGACGCGCTTCCGATGCTCGTCGCATGTCCCACCACCCCTCGTGTCCTTGTCTCATCGCACCCGACCGCCCTGCCCTGCCCCAGCAAATGAGCAAATGCCTCTGCCGGCCTCTTCCGTCCCCCCAGTGCGTGCCTATCTGCTAACCGACACGAGCCACATCCCGTGCATCTGCCTCCATCTATTGCTCTAACTCTACAACACACCCGTCGACCGCCGTCGACCGCTGTGGCAAACTACTACTTGACCTTGCGGTTTCTAACTCTCCTGTCCTCTAGTTGTCGTTCATGAGCACGTAGCGGTACTTGGCCTTGCCCTCGTGCATGTCCTGGACGGCCTTGGTCGCCTCGGCCATCGGGCGCTTCTCGATCCAGGTGCGCACGTTCTTGGCGACCGCGAGCTCAAACATGTCGCGGAGCTCCTGGGGCGAGCCGATGAGCGAGCCAGTGATCGACTTGCCGAGGAGCGCCCAGCCTCCGGGGGGAACGCCCGAGTTGGGGAGGCCGACGACGACCATGTTGCCGTGCGTCTTGATGAGGGGCAGGTAGAGCTCCTGCAGCGGCATGCCCTCCTGGAACGACGTGCACACGATCAGGTCAAACGAGTTGCGGTGCTCGGCGAGCGCGGCGGCGGGGTCGCAGGTGGCGACTGCGAGTTAGATGACATTCCGCGTAGCCCAACTCACCAAAGCCCTTGGCACCAAGCTTCTCGGCGTCAGCACGCTTGCGCTCCGAGTGCGAGATCGCGTAGACGTCGGCACCGAGGGCGGCAGCGAACTGGACACCAAGGTGGCCGAGGCCGCCGATACCAACGATGCCGACCTTCTTGCCGGGACCAGCACCGTAGCGCTTAAGGGGCGCGTAGACGGTCACACCCGCGCAGAGCATGGGAGCAGCAGTGGCCGAGTCAATCTCGTCGGGGATCTTGACGGCAAAGTGGCCAGCGCCCTGGTAGTAGTCGGCGTAGCCGCCCTGGGTGTACTGTTGGGGTCAGAAATGTTGTTACCGCGTGGCGACGGGGACCAAGACTGCTTTTATCCAGTGCTACATCCACACCCCATCAACTCACAGGCTGAACGGCATCGCCAGTCTTGCCCTGGTAGGTGCCGGTGGTGCCGTTAAGGCAGTAGTTCTCGAGGTCGACGTCGCAGTTGCCGCAGTCGCGGCACGAGCCGCACTGGGCACCAAAGCCCACGCGGTCGCCAACCTTGTGGGTGGTGTTGGCACCGGCGCGGGTGACGATGCCGACAATCTCGTGGCCGACGATAGCGGGGAACTGGTTGTGCTCCCTCCAGCCGCAGGTGATGGTGTGGAGGTCAGACTGTGTTGTCAGTTGGAGGACCAGAAGGCGTGTGGCTGCCGGTGGGGTAGGTGGAGACGAGATGCTGATGTAGTCGAGAGCGAACGGTGATCGACGACCGCACGCACAGGGCAGAGAAGCGTCGAGAGCGAGCGGTGATTGACGACCGCACACATAGGGTAGACCAGCGATCTCTGCTTTATCTAGGCTGCTGCCGCCGGCATGGGGGTCCTGCAATGCAGCTCACCCATCATCTCCACAACTCCTCCAACCATGGGTCAGGCGTTATCACTGTTGTCGCACCCGGTCTACCTAGCGGCGCTGGACGCGCTAGACGGCGAACATGGGCGCGTCTCGTCACGACTCCCCTAAACCGCAGAACAGGAAACAAGACACTCACGCCGCAGATACCACAGCACTCGACCTTGATGACAATGTCGTCCTCGGTGAAGGCGCGGGGGGTGTACGAGTGGGGCTTGAGGTCGAACTTGTCCTCGTTCTGCTTCTCCATCGCGGCCTGGCCGGTGTACTGTGCGGGAGCGGACATTTTGAGTAGACTGAGAGTAAGGCTGAGTGTTGAGAGAGAGAGAGAGAGCAAGAAAGCAACGATCGGACAAGACGGGTTGAGACTTATGTATGCGATTTCGAAAAGTGGAGTTCCAAAAGTGGAGGTCGCTTGCCATGTTTTCACGTTATCAATCACCTCCACCAAGTCACACTGTCCTGGCCCTCCCTCCACCAAGTCACATTGTCCTCGCGTTCCCTCCCTGGCCTCGCATTCTCGTAGCTTCTTCCCGCATGCAATGGTGCATGCGTTGGCCCCTCGAGGTGCCGGGGTCTGCGGAGACCCGTCCTCTTCCTGCACGGCAAGCTCATCGCCGCCGTCTCCGTCGCTGCAGAGGGCCAAGACCAGCTCCGCCGGCAGCGAATCGCGGCGTCTAGGGAGCCCGGTGCGTTCACGGTGCATCTCGTGTCGGTAAATGTTTGTCCCGCCGTTCAGCTCGTGCGTTAGCAGCGGCCTTGCTTGCAAGATGCGGCGAGAGATTGTACCGTTTCTCGGTCCCGAACGCTGATAGGCTCCCAAGATATCACAGGGGGACGATACCGACCCACTATGCCTGGGAGAAGCAGCACAAGCCACAGGGTGAGTGCAAGAAAAAAAAAACATGTCCATGTCATTTCTACTCTTCTGATTTGCAGGCCGCCCGATTGCGTCGCCGTCCATCACAAGTGCGTGATCCAGCAGGTGGAGGAGCGGACGCGGGCCGCACCAAGCGACAACGATGCTACAACAAGCGAGCAGGGACGAACACGTCGCCGACGGCGATGCTGATTCTCAACTGATCGGCCAAGTCGAGGGGCTGCTGGCAGCAGACTCCCGAATCCGCCTCGCTTCGAGATCCTCGACCTCCACCTCCGCGTTATCAGACGCGTTCGAGGGTGGCGCGAACGGCGCGGTGGTCCGACCAGCGGCCGCGCCAGCCCTGCTCGTCGGCCTCCTCGATCCAGTTGTCGTGCACCGCATACTGCGTAAACACCCACGGCGAGTGGTCGGCAGCCTTGCTCTTCCACGGCTCGGCACCGAGCATGATAAAATCGATACGCTCAGTCTCCTCATGGCCCTCGGCCGCAAAGCCCGTGTACGTCATCATCGGCCCGTACGGCCGCGACTGGATACCTGGGCGGCTGGGGTCGCGGCAGCGCAGGTTAGTGTACGCGTCGATGAAGGTAAACGACGGCTTGTCCAGCGCCTTTGGAGAGGTGATGTTCTTGTAGCCCTCCTCTCGATCCGGCGAGTCTCCGGGTCAGTACGATTGGGGACGACTTTGCTCACTAAAGTCGCCAAAGAGGATAACAGGTGAACCGCTCTCTTCGTGCTTGCCGCCCTCGACCTCGGTGACAAACTCGTGGATCGCGGTGCGGATAAGAAGGCTGCTCTTGGCACGGGCCTTGACACCGATGTGGTCGTAGTGAGTGCAGATGGCGTGCACAAACGAGTTGCCATTCCAGCGGTCCTTGAGGCTCAGGAGGGTGGCAATACGCGTTTGGTTCTAGAAGTTAGCCCTCAATAGAATAACCAGGGATCGAGATTGACACGAGGTTGCCCACCGCCAGACACCCTGGTGATCGATGACAACTGGAACGATGCGGCCCACTCACCGCATCCCAGCCGATTGAGCCAGGGACAGTCGGCGTCTTGGACAGCCAAACGGTCTTCCACTGGACCTGCTCGAAACGGTCACTGGAATTAGTTGGAGCTCAGGATGTGACAAATACACACCGGTTGAAGAAGATGGGACTGTATTCGCCGGCCGTCTTTCCGTCATTCCTGCCTACACCGACGTTGTCAAATTGCGGACCAAGCAGCTCTTGGAGGTCGAGGAGTTGGTTGTGAAGAACCTCCTGGATAGGTTAGATCTCGCTTCGACTTTTGACCACGCGGAACGCTCGACGCGTGCGATGGCAGCCCGAAACGTCCAAGACTTACCTGGAAACCAACAATGTCCAGCTGGCCGCACGACAAGAGGGCATCAACAAGACGACTGCGACGAACAGCCCAGGGCTGCTCGGCGTACTTGTGCTTGGGGAGATGCTTGGGGTTGATCACACCTGAGGGCGGAATCGGGACAGGGTGCTCGTTTTGCCCATCGTAGCGACTGTGAGTCTGTCAGTTGCTGTACCACATACATCGGTGGATCTAATAGCAAGAGCTTTGTCGACAGCATGGGAGGCAAGGATCTCATATGCATAGCGTTCACAGCCAGCGCGGAGGACTCACATGTTGACGGTCGCGACGTGGATGGGTGGCGAGGTTGTCGCCTTCGTAGAGGTGGGGATTGTCGACATGACGTCCATTGAACCTGGGAGGTGGGCTAGGCGAAGAGTTGGGATACCGGGGGTGTCAATGTTTGCGTGAAGGTCTACCATGTTGATGAGCAAAGACGCGGGATTGAGGGATGACTGAGATGAGAGATGGAGGTTGCAGATGACATGGCTGCTGCTGCTGCAGCTGTTGCTGCGGTGATCGATGACGCAGTGCACGCCGTGGCCGGCCGGCCAGGTGGGCGGATGAAACGGCCCATTCCAGCCAAACCTCCAGCCTCCAGCCTCCTTTATTCAACCCGTCGTCATCGTGTCTCCTCCATCAAAGTTGGCTGTTCGACACCTCACTTCAGAATACAGAACAAAACGCAGAGCACCCCTGCCTGTATGCATGCCACAGCAGCAATCCCCTGGTGCATGCATCTGCACCACTCCTTTGCTTCTCAACGACAAGAAAAAGGTAAACCTGGAGCCCCACGGAATGAAAGTCACGTGATCTAGAGGTGGGTCCAGAGCCATACACATCATCATTTCAATATCCACCCAGCATTCCTCCCCAGCTTCATCGTCGCGTGCAAAAGCATCCACAAACATTTCTTGGATTCTTCTTCCATCTCTCCTCCTTACATCCCTCGCCCCCCCTCCTAGCATATCCGCCAGACAGCAGCACCTATAGCACACACGCCATCACCTATCGACCCAATGTCCGCCCAAGCCCAGCAGCAGCGGGCTCAGCAGCTCCCCCAGGGAGCAAAGGCCGACGACAAACGCCCCACCAAGTGAGTCTCGTCGTCGACAACAGGGCGCACCCCGCCGGGCCCCGTTTTGCGCAAACTCCTGGACATTACTCACTGTGTGCTTCTGCATGCATCCGGGCGAATCGCGCTAACAGTCTCCAGTCCTGCCGGCGACGAGACCGAGGATGAGGTCGACAACGAGTCGCCCGACAAGGGCAAGGTGGGTGAGAATCACAACCTGCAGCTGACCCCACACAGGACTCGTTCTACTTTTCCTTCTATGCTAGCCTACAGAACCAGTACGGTGGTATCTTTCTAGCTGTCAGCTGACAATCAGGGCCAACATGATTGGCGACGTGTCGCGAACCGGCACATATCGCAAGGCCATTCTGGGCAACGGAGCGGTGGCTATCAAGGACAAGGTTGTCCTGGACGTCGGAGCCGGTGAGTGGACCGAGGGCCAGCTTTCACGAATGGACCCGCTTCAAGTCGACCGGTGGCTTGGCTTCCGTATGTGCGCGTACTCACGGCAGGCTCGGGTATTTTGTCGTACATGGCGGCCCAGTCCGGTGCGAAGGAGGTCATCGCCCTCGAGGCGTCGTCGATGGCCGACAAGATCCAGATTGTATGACTACCCTCGCGACCCTTCTGACACGATAGCTCGTTGACCAGGCCAACCGTGGCGAGGCAAACCCCCACCTCGCCAACCGCGTCCGCATCGTGCGTGGCATGGTTGAGAACAAGAAGGTCCAGGAGTCCGTCCTCAAAGGTGGCAAGGTGGACACGATCATCTCTGAGCCTATCGGTGTTATGCTGCTTCACGAGCGCATGGTTGAGTCGTTCATCCTGGCTCGCGACCTCTTCCTCAAGCCCGGAGGCAGCATTCTGCCTTCCGCTGGCCACCTCTTCTTCTGCCCCTTCTCCGACGAGGGGCTCTACAACGAGACCGAGCAGAAGGTGGGTTGTCATCAGAGGTTTTGTCTAACCCCCAGGCCCAGTTCTTTAACCAGACCCTCTTTGGCACCGACTTTGCGGCGCTCTACCAGACGGCTCGCGACGAGGTGTTCGCACAGCCCGTCGTCGGCATCTTCCCGCCGTCTACCCTCATCTCCATCCCGTGTGCCCCGACAACTGTCGACTTCTACACATGCACCATCAAGGAGATGCTCGAGTTTGACGTCCCCATAGACTTTATCGCGTCGCGCACCGCCATCATCCACGGTCTCGCGAGCTGGTTCGATCTCGACTTTGAGCCGCACGCCAACGCCAAGCGCACCGACCCCGACACGGAGCAGGACATTATCGACCAGACCGCGTGGGAGTACCCGGTCGCGTCGTCGGCATGGCCATGGATGACAACTGAGCCGCCTCTCAACCCTGGCCCCACCCCCGAGCCGCCCAGGAAGGGTGTCAAGGTGACTCTGTCTACTGGCCCAAACGGTAAGCTCCCCAGCTGGATGTTGAACTGACAGACAGCGACCCGCACACATTGGCAGTGAGTGGCACTGGAAGGATATATCACTCCCGTTCTCTACTAACCCCCCAGGCAAGCGCGACTGCTCCTTCCTGAGCCTCTAGCCGTGAACAGGAACGAGCGCGTTGTCGGCACAATCAAGTTCAAGGTTAACAACTCGCGTTCCTACGACCTCACACTCGACATTGCCGTCGACCGCGGTCTTGGCGCCACCGCCCAGGGTGCTCCGGATCAGAACCCGCTGAGGAGAGTGGCAACTTTCAACCTGTCACAACAGACCTTCAAGTGAGTGTGCAGTCGGTGGTGTGAGCGACAACGGGGTGTATAGAGCGTTCACCCATGTTTCCTCGAGAGACAGAGTTCATCAGCTCTCACCGCTTGTTCGACACTCACACGCTAACCCCAGCTACTCATACACTGGCGAGCCTACTGGACTGGTGTCCGCTTAATCGCCTATGCCAGTACCTGTGGACTGAAACGACATGAACTACAGATTGAGGGCAGCCCCTGCGCTCCCCTTGTTCTGCTGCGCCAGCTCGCGCAGCGCGAAGCAAACGCTGGAGCATGTCGCAACTGTACCTCTCAACAGCACAGCAACCACGGAACCCCCTAGCAAACGGATGCAACCCCGACAGAACCACCCCGACTGCCACCTGGCAACAAAGTTACGCGCCCCCAGCCGACTGCAACACCTTCACTTGACAAGCCAAACGCACCAACAGGCGCGCGCATGCGCGACCTTGAGGGATGTTTGGGAGTCGAACTTTTTCTTCGAACACTATGATCCGGATGCCCCACTAGTTATACCCCAGGCGATGGATGAGTTAGCATGCGTACACCCAGTTGATCGTGGTCCCAGGTGGCGAGCGAGGAGCGGAACGTGGGAGGATGCAGGTCGTCGATAGCGGGGTTTCAGAGAACCGAGCGGGAATCGGAAGGCCAGCTGAGGGTGCCCACTCGGCGCTGTCTGCGCTGTGGGCGTGGTAAACGGTATTGTCAAAGATCACGGCAGCCATGGCGCGTATACGTTTGGTCTCGAGCCAGGCGACTCGTCGTGAATCTCACTGGTATGAGGCGAACGCAGCGGCCTCTCTTCTCAGCATCGGGGTGTGAGCGTGAAGTGAAAGCGTCGTGTAGACTGCACGCTGCCCCGTCAATGTGATTCACTCATTAGGAAGGGATACAACTCATTAGGAAGGTGTACAGAGCCCTGTGGCAGCGAGCAGGACCACTACCCGCAGCGCTAGGATCTTGGAGGGAGCAACCTCAACTCTGTACGACCTGCCACTGGCCTCGCAAGCGCGACGATGTGCATCATGCATGTGCTATACTTTGCTATGAGCCATAAACTTGGAAGCTTTTCGTTTCCAGTCCTTTGTCGTAGCGTCCTGATTGCACTGATTGTCCGCAGTGTCCATTGGCTAGAGCCACTCAATGTCCCACTGTTGGTTCGTGTTTCCTTGGAAGCAGTCCCAGATCTGCACATCGTTGCCCTCCGCGAGCTTGCCGTCCCTATTGTCGAGGCACCTTGCTGGCAGGTCAGAGGGAGGAACAATAACAACCCAGACATATGCGGCCAGCGCATCAACTCACTCTGCCTGGATTTGGCATACTTGAACGCGCCGTCTGAAAGAGTATAGTCCCAGCGGATGGCGTTGCTTGGCACTTCGGTGCTGTTGATGCTCTGGCCGCAGTACGCGAGCTGTGCATGCTGTCCGTTCGTAGGGAACCAGTTGACCGCGGGGACTTGCGCATCAGTCGTGTCTCCCCTGCTTCCCGCCTCGTCTCTCGCAACTCACTGGTTCCCGCGTTCAGGCACCACTCGGTGTTCTCGACGCGGACAATGGTCGCGGGCTCGTCGCGCACCTGCCAGACGTACCCCAGCGTCCACTTGCAGTCGCGGATCAGTGCCCACTGGCCAAACTTCCACGGCTGCGCGGCGTCCTCGATCGCGAGACACTTGTCGGGGTGCCCGCGGGGGTGGATGCGGACGCGGCGAAGAGGTTTGGGCTCGGTAGGGCACGCGACGGCGTCCGCCGTAAGCGCCTGCAGGCTGGCAAGTAGCGAGAAAGCGATGGTCCAGGATACCATGATTCGGTATTGTAAGGGAGGTGGGGGGAGAGGTCACAACAGGACATACACGTCGGTTCTTATGCTCTCACCTGTGTCGCTTTCTGGACGTCACCAACAGATGACATCCGGCCACCGTGTGTTGCTCCAAACAAGCCACCTACCTGCCCGGCGGAAGTGAAAGAGACCACCAACGTCATCTCAAAACACACCGCCTCGACGTTCATAACTTATTAAACCGAGAAGTCTTGGCACGCCGTGACTTTATTTTGCGGATTTGTAGAGCTTACATTGTGCATGTGACTATGGCACAGTCACATCCACGGAAGATGATGCGGAAGTGCTGGGCAGTTTGCCTTGACATCCCTCCGACGACCCACAGAGGCTGGCATTGTCCTGGCAGTCCTGGGATCCTGGGCTTCTGTCTGAACGTGGCACTTCTGGCAACGCACCTCCCCTGATTCCAACGTAGGAGAGGTCAAGAACATACCAACATCTTCCC